>CM029628.1:31476616-31563485 GCA_017311315.1 Dendrocalamus latiflorus
TGATCCATCTCTTAACAAGCTTCAAAGATGTCAATTAAGAGGTCTCTAGCTCATGGATGCGGGTTCATGATATTGTTATGCAAGGCTGCTGTTGAGGTACCTTCCGAAACTATATTGCTATAGACGTCTAAACAATTCACAAAGAACTAACTTGGCTTAGCTTTTACATCAGTAACTAACTACATCTCAATAAGAAAAGCAAATTAGCCATAGAGATCCATTCTTGATGTTTGAAAGTCAGTTGTGTCTTAAGTATATGCAAGAAACAGAGCCATTATCTTATCATGGTGTTTTTCTTTCCCACCCTTCTATTTGTTCCTTTTTTCTCTCTCATGTATACTTAGGACTTGCATGTGAGCGGTTCATTTGTTATGTTTCTATTTTGAAATAAACCTGAATAATGCAGAGCATAGGAATGAGTTTGGCTCTTGTATGTGAAATTTGTAGAAGAAACTGAGCTCACAAATTCATATGGCCAATCTAAATAATGCATGTATTTGGATTCATATTTGTCAACAAAATTACTCGCATATTCATAATAATAAAAATGTTTAAATATGTATATTGAAAATAATGTCGATCAGGTAAAAGAGAACGCAAGTACACGGTGACATTTTTTTACTGGTGGGCGCAGCAGAATTTGAATTCTCTTTGGAAAACTGATTGCGCCTTCTTTGTGGGAAGGCGCCTTTTGCTTTCAACCATCAAGAGGGCGTCGTCACAAACCGCAAGACAACGCAGCAAAGCTCCCAATCGGCCCCTGGGAATCTTGCCGCTCTCTCCCCTTGCTGCGCCGGCGATGAGCTCCTCGGCGAGACCCCCTCCCTCCGAGCACCTTCCCACTCCTGCTCCGCCTCCCCCTCAGCCTGCCGCCTCAGGCGGTTAGGCCTCCGTCTCCTCCCCGCCAAAACCTACCCCCCCAATCACCACTGCGCCATCCCGGAAAGCCTCGGCGGCTACCCCTGCCGCCGCCACCACTGCGCCATCCCGAAGGGCCTCGGGGGCTACTACCACCACCGCACCATCCCGAAAGGCCACAACGGCCACCACTACCGCCTTGTTTCGAAATGCCTCGGGGACCACCACCATTGCGGCGCCGTCCCGAAACCCCTCGGGGGTCATCGCCGCCACTGCTGTGGCTTCCCGAAACGCCTCAGGGACTACTAGCACCACTGCCGCTGTGTCCCGTAACCCCTCCACAGCCACCGCCAACGCGGTGTCCCGGATCCCGTCGGTTGCCACCCCACTGCCGCCGCAGCGTCCCGGAACCCCTTGTGGGCCACCACCACCGCCACCGCCGCTGCTACGGGAAGCGGCCCCCACCTGCCCGGAGGACTACACGCCCCACCCGCCAAGTTGGAGGTCTATGACTCTATGCCTTCCGGCCGCGGGGCACAACCATCCACTCTTCGCCACATCCTGCATGCCGAATCCTTTCCAGTGGATGACGTTGCCTGATGGTGTTCCACCTCCGGATTTTTTGGTCAATGGGAGTGAGCCTGAAGGAAAGAATTCTACTGAAGGGAGCGATGCTGCGTGTGCAGGGGAAGGGCGGCAGCGGCCCCTACGGACTAGGAGGCAGTGGGAGATAAAGTATGGAGAGGCTGGCGCTTTGTTAAACTACTTCCAAGAACAATCTCTGGCAGATCCCTCGTTCTACCATGCTGTGCAGTTGGATGTTGAGGATACAGTGGCAAATATTTTCTGGGCAGATGCGAGGATGATTATTGACTGCAGTCAGTTTGGTGATGTTGTCGCATTTGACATGGTGTCTAGAAATAGTATCAGCCTCCGTCATTTTGCCTCTTTTGTTGGCTGTAACAATTTTGGTGAGCCTATTGTTTTCGGACTGGCACTCATGTATGACGAGACTGCTGAGTCTTTCCAGTGGCTGTTTGAGACATTCCTGCATGCAATGCCTGGACAAGCGCCAAAGACTTTCTTTTCACATCAAGATGCGGTTATAGCAAAGGCCGTTTCATTAGTGATGCTTGACACAAGTCATGCTATATGTGTGTGGCACCTAAAGCATACTGCAACCAGGAATGTAAATCAACTTGTTAGAGTTGATTGCGATTTCATCAAGGAATTTAAGGCATGCATCTACGAGTATGAGGAGGAGATGGAATTTCTCACTTCTTGGGATGCTATGATCAATAAGTATGACCTTGGTGACAACGTATGGTTGCAAAAGTTATTTGAAGAAAAAGAAAAGTGGGCTAGACCCTATGTAAATGGTTTCTTTTCAGCTGGGATGAAGGGCACACGGTTGAATGAGCACCTGCATTCTGATGTGCGGGATCATTTGAGAGCTGAGGTAGATATTATTTTGTTCTTGAGGCATCTTCAGAAAGTGATCAATGATAGGCGGTACAAAGAATTGGAGGTTGAGTATAGTTCATGGTTGAAGTTGCCTTACTTCAAAATTAGAGCTCCTATTCTGACACAAGCTTCTGAGGCCTATACCAATATGATCTTTCAGCTTTTCCAAGAAGAATACGAGGAGTTCCAGTCAGCTTACCTTGTGAACCGTGATGAAAGTGGCCCCCTGTCGTGAATATGTTGTTTCAGTTGTTGAGAAAGAGAACAATATACAGTTTACAGAAACTCTACAGAGCAGACTGTTTCATGCTCATGTAGGAAGTTTGAGACAAATGGCTTCTTGTGTAGCCATGCAATGAAAATTCTAGATGCTATGGATATAAAGTATCTACCAGATAGATACATCATGAAGCGCTGGACCAAATATGCAAGGTGTTTGACCTCACCAGAGGTTCTGGGTGAAACAGTTCAAGCAGACAAATCAATGGAATTTTCTAGTCGCTATCAGTACATGTGCCCAAAATATGTTAGGCTTGTTGCTCGAGCATCAGAATGTGAGGAATCCTACAGAGTACTAGACCAATGTTGGGTAGAACTTGGAAAGAAAGTTGAAGAAATCCTACAGAAACAAACCAGCATTGGTACATCTGCGACTCAACCTGATGTTGAGAATCTTAAGATATCGTTAGCTTCTATCACAAATGGCACTGAATCAGACAATGTCCTGGACAAATCAAGCAGCACAACAGCAAAAGAATCAAAGAAGAAAGGCCAGAAAAGTAAAACCCACCCAGGAAATTGCATTGAAAAAGGTTTGCGAAAGAAGCAGAAAGTGCACTCAGAACAACCTGCAATGCAGTATGCTCTGTTAGATGCTTCTGCCCAATCTGGAAATGCTATGTTTCAGGTAATTTTCCATTTTTTTTCATTTTAGTTGTGGTGTCAGGATGTCCATTTTATAATCATACAAGTTTGAATATATGCCTCATGTTAATTTTGGACCAATGCCGTGTGGATCCCTCATGTAGAAAGTTTATTATTGGCTGCAGGAAATTATATAAACTTCTCTGCTGTCCTGGGATTCTTTCTGTTTCAGATCACATGTTTCTCTGCAGAGCAATTGTTGGACAAAGTTTATGCCATGCATCTTATAAGTTTCACTGCTGTACTGAGATGATGCTGTGTTAGTGTTTGTGTTATTACTTTGAAGTGTAAGAAGCTATTGTGTGGCTCGTGTGACTAAAATTTTTGTCTACATTATATATTGGTAGCTGAGGGCTGCGTTAGTAGGTGTATTGGACTCAAGAATCTAACTTTCCAACTTTGCATTTATCTCATCTCATGCTGCACAGTGTTAGTGCTTCTTAGTGCAATCGATATTCATAACAATTTGCAACATGTAGGGCTTGGAGGCTCTTCCTAACATGCCCCCAGTGGGTAGCCAAGCTCCAGCCTATAAAGCTTACAGGGTATGAAGTTATGATCTATGAATTGCTCCCCTGCAACATTTGTGTGCTTTTGGTCATCTTGTATGGAATATTTATTTATTTCTTTTGATCCAGGGGATTGGCCTTTCAAGTCCTACTGCGCCAATCAACTATGAAGGAATGCACTCTTGCATAAATCCCACGTTCACTCCGGTATCAAGAGTACTTTTGATTGAATCCATCATGCCAATTCTGGCCAGCCTATTGAGTATTGAAAATTTTAATAGTGCAAGTGGCACCTTTTCAGGAACTAGGTTTTGTCACCTATCACACTTCTCAGGCGTCAAGTAACAGCCAGCACAACCAGGTAAATGATATTAGGATATGCGGTTGCCTGATGCCTCTTTACCCCCTCATGTTTTTTTCTTTTGCATGTACATTTGTTTAATTTTGTTGCTTCTTTCTCAGTCCAATGAGCACTTAGGCACAAAATCAGCTGAGTTCACCAATCTGCATTGTTCATCTGTAGACCTTGTAGAAATCATTGTCTACTTGAAGGCACCCCACATCTCTCTTTGGAACACAATTAATGGGATATGTGAGCTCCCTCTGGCATATTGAAGGCTTCTTATGATGTCTACATGTCGTCCATGAACTGTATATGGCAATGAGCAGCTGCACAAATGGGCTTATACATCATTGGTATGCAGCATTTCACTTGCCACAATCAACTGTAGTCGCTCTCTTGTTGGTAGCAACCTGAGTTGCTTGTTATTTATTGTAGTTTGCAAATTGGAATTAGGAGCATCGCTATATCTTTAGCTTAGCCTGTAGGAATGTGTGTGTGTGTGTGTGTGAAATGTTTATAAATGTAAGCATGTAAGCTTTGACTCATTTCACTCCGCCTAGTTTATTTCATTGTCCTAGGAAGCTGGACTGATGAGTACAGCACTATGAGGGCTGTGTACCGTAGGCTCACTTTGGATGAGTGGAGGGATGCATAGTAAAAGAATTCATCCTGAATAGGTGGATGTTAATTTAATTATTTAGTATATGAGTAGATGGTGCATATAAATTGTCATTACTACCCATCCAAGGTTGCAAGTCAGAACGTCCAGTGAGGTCTATGGTTTGGTGACCTCCAACCATGGTTGTTACGGCGTTGCCTAGGCGATGCCTGGGCGTCGCGGCGGAGCTGGGTGGACGCCGTGTACATTCGCCGCGACTTGGCAGGGAGGGGAGGTGGCGGGGGAGGAGGCACCGGGGAGGGGAGGAGTCGAGGCGGCGGGGGGAGAAGGCGCCAGGGAGAGGAGGCGAGGCGGCGGGGGATGAGGCGAGTGAGTTCGGGAGAGAGAGAGAGAGAGAGAGAGAGAGAGAGAGAGAGGAGTCGGCAGAGCGAGTGAGTTTGGGAGGAGAGGTATGTATGCATGTTGGGAGAGAGAGGAGTCGGCAGAGTTAGGTAGAGGTATGTATGCAGAGTTCGACCAATACGTACATGCATGCTAGAGCCTGGTGACTCATCATGGCGTCGCCATGGCGTCCAGGCTTAGGCATTGTGGTCGCCAACTACGCCATGACAACCATGCCTCCAACAAAGCCTAGGGGTCCAGCCACCTCTAGCAGTTGGTTGAGAGTCTGGTGGTTTCATTGCTATAGTGTACGCGCATTTCACCAGTGTTGAAAACCTGATTGAGTCTATCATTTTTACTAATTCTGTTTTCAAATAGTTGGCGCTTTTGACCAAATCATGTATACCAAGGAAGTCATTTGTGGATAATATGTGACCAAAATACCCTCTAATAGTACCACAAGCACACACAATTAGTAATTAAAGTGAAGGGTACAGTTAGTAGGGGTAGTTGGGGGGGGGGGGTGCAATCCACCTCAGGAATGGGAAAATGCCAAGCATTTGTGAACAAAATATTTGGTAACAGTGCCAAGAATTTGAGAATGGAGGTAGTAATTTTCTGGTAAGTCTTCAGCGCATTTTTCATCTTTTGTTTGCTAAGAATTCCATAAACATGCGGAGCCAACATGCCGCAGCCACTAGATTGCAGGTAAGGATAGATGTTACTACCAGAATTTGTGCACTAGCTTCTTAGCTGGCTGCTATTGTTGCGTCCTAGTCCAATCCATCTTCTGTTGGTTTTGTTTTGAGCACTTCAAAGCTCAAACCCTCTGTACATGACCACTAATTCTTTCTTAATTGAAACGGCAAAACTCCTGCCTTTGATAAAAAAAGAATTGGATGCACAAAACAGACACCAAATACTAGTCAAATCATACTCCATCTGTGCCCATATCCATTTTTAATAACAGCGTATAGACAACCAATATACTTTAAGTTGCAAAATAGTATAGGTGTTTCTCTACATAGTTCCAAACTAAAAGAGTGAGTGATCATGGATGAGCGTCCCAACAATTGCTATATGTATTACACAACAATATATACTGAAGAAGAACACAATTTAGCTTAGTGATCTCACAACAAAAGTTGGCTGATAAGCTTAGCAGCCTTAGCAAGCTTGGCTAATGAATTTGACATTTACATTTATTTAGACAAATCTGGTGTTTGCATGTAAACCATGTTGTAGAACAATTCTATTGTAAGAACTAAGAAAGGATAAATGAACCATGCCTGCAAGATAATGAAAATTCAAAGAAAGTAAACAACTTTCTTTAAAAGCAAAGGGGTCAAGCTTCCAGGAGAAAAAAGAAAAAAAAAGGAAAGTCGTAGGCTCTGTATTGTTATGGACTAAGCATTGATTGCTGATGTATTAATTTCACTAATTGACATTTTAATCTATATAAAAAATGTAGCTTACATTATACAACCGGCAAGTTTGTATAAGACAAGATAAACTAAATTCCTATCACTGTTATGTAACTAAGGCTCCATTCAAATCTAAATGTTGTGAAAAAAGATTAGATGCAAGTAGAACGAGAGCTTCCTGCAATCGCTTGAAGTAGTATTGGCATTGGAGGCACGTCAAGTTCAAATAAACCCTCAAAAATTTGAACCACTTCACCCATCGTAGGTCGATTAAACTCATCATCTTGAATGCACCAACAAACAACCTTACAAGCTCTTTCAGCCTCCTTGTAATTTGTGATCTACCAAGCTTCCCACATCTCCTTTGAGAAGCTTACACACGACTTGTACAGGGAAATAAACAGCGTCATCACCACAAGCGGTAGATTCTCTATCCGAGTTCCTCCTTCCCAAAACAATTTCCAACAAAACCATCCCATAGCCATAAACATCAACTTCTGAGAAGTATCCTATAGTTCCCTCTCATTGTCATTTCGAAGTCTGCAATTTTGGTAATGAATGATCCACTGAGAAGTATGTTTTGAGGTTTAATATCAGAGTGTGTAATGCAGTCCCGACAGCTCTCATGCAAGTAGGCTAGTCCTCTAGCAACTCCAAGAGCTATTTGGTACCTAATATTCCAATTCAAGATTTTAGCATCACTTGGGAATAGATGGGCATCAAGGGAACGGTTTGGCATATATTCATAAACAAGCAGTTTGCTATCACTGTCGCAACAGAAGCCAACTAGTTTAATTAAATTTATATGTTGGATAAGTCCAATTGAGCTCACTTCAGCTCTGAACTGCTTCTCCCCTTGATACCATCGAATTGCTCTGACCTTTTTTCCAGAGGTCACTTTCATGTTTTGTAGGGGGCAATTCTGTCAAGCTCTGCTATTTGTTTAGTATGCTACCTGATCTTTGTCAGCCCAATAATCGGTTGAACTGTGATCTGAAACTGATGGAATACGTGAGTAGCCTATGGCAGATTGAAAGGCTTCATTTTGCTTGCAGTCTGCATCTCGCCCAGCAATTGTCGATGGAGTAGAGAGTGGCAGCCACTCAAACGAGCTTATCCGTCATTAGTATTCAGGATTCACCATACAAACATGCCACGATCAGCTGTAATTTCTTGCAGTTCGGTTAGTTTGTGCCATGATCTGTATTAACTGTTTAGCCTAGCTTGTAGAATGTGTATTTCCGTAGGCCAACAGCTAGGCTGCTGCCTTTGTTTATCAGGGTATGTATAATATGAGCAAGCCTAAAATTTGATCATCTTCGACGTATAAGCCGCGTATGCATAATATGAGCAAGCCTAAAATTTGATCATCTTCGACGTAAACCATGCTGAATGGAAATTTAGATAGATGTGAGCAGAGCAAATCGTAGAACTACTTGGAAAATTGACGAGACAGTAAACCACTTCTGTACAAAACAATAGAAGATGCAGATAAAATCCTAGGGGCTCCACATCGCTGAATCATCGATATCAGTTATGTTAATTTCACAGTTGACAACTAAATTGACAAGTTGATAAAATCCTAGGGGCTCTCGGTAGATAGAAAAACCTTACAAGCACCAAGGTTATTTGTAAGACGCTATGTACTATCTGGTACATAGTGTCCGGAGCCTTAACTAGATTCTTTACAGGTAACAGTAACTCCACAATTCACAGCCTCAACAATAGGAATACACTTAGCAACTTAGTTGTTCCAATTACCACAGAGATATTACCTGTTACAGACATTAAGTTTATTTAGAAATTGGAATACAAGATAAATTATAATGTCCTCATGGATTCCTGAAAATACTGCTCATGTACATAAAAATTTGGTGTAAAACTGAAGATCATAGTCATGTCAAAAGTGAGCCTCCTGCGATAGCATGAAGTAATCTTGGCATTGGAGGCATGTCAGGTTCAAATAGACCCTCAAGAAATTGTACCACCTCACCCATTGTTGGTCGATCAAACTCATTATCTTGGATACACCAACATGCAACTTTTAGCGCTCTTTCAACCTCCTTCAGGTTCACATCACCATGTAATTTCGCATCCACGAGACTCCCAACGTCTCCATCAAGAAGCTTATGTGTAGCTTGCACAGGAAAACAGACGGCACCAACGTCACTAGAAGATTCATTACTTAAGTTCCTCCTTCCTGATATGATTTCAAACAAAACCATCCCATAACTGTAAACATCTACTTTTGATGTGATTTCTGTACCGCCAATCCATTCAGGAGCGAGATATCCTACAGTTCCTCTCATTGTAGTCAAGGCTCGGCTAAAATCCCTTCCTAAAAGCTTCGCCATCCCAAAATCTGCGATTTTAGGAACGAATGATGCATCAAGAAGTATGTTCTCAGGCTTAATATCACAATGTATAATGCAATCTCGGCAATTCTCGTGCAAGTAGGCTAGTCCTCTAGCCACTCCAAGAGCTATTTGATACCTAATAGTCCATTTCAAGACTGTAGTGTTACTCTGAAAAAGATGGATGTCAAGAGAACGATTTAGCATGTGTTCGTAGACAAGTAACCTCTTATCCCCCTCGCAACAGAAGCCAATCAATTTCACTAAATTGATATGCTGGATCATTCCAATCGAACTCACTTCAGCTCTAAATTGTTTTTCCCCTTGACGAGCATTGTCAAGCCTCTTCACGGCTATGGTAGTGGAGTCACTCAGGAACCCCCTAAATACAGAACCAAAACCGCCTCCCCCTATCTGCTCTGAAAAATGCTTAGTTACACGTTGCAAATCACCATATCTAAATGCAATGATCCCAATGCCACCCTGAGCATTATCCAGTGTGCTGGTAGACATCTTCCATCTCCCCCTCCAAATCATTAGTAGCAAGATCAAACCCAAAGCGGCAACGCTTGCACCAATGGCAACACCAATAGTTTTTCCACTCTTACTGCTTTTCCAACCTTTCACCTCTTTCGCGGCAAGGCGAAGATAGAGCATTTCTCCATTAGCATCAGCAATATCATCATCATATTGTTGTTTTGCATTAAGCAACTCGCCATGCCAGACGGAGCAACCACCTTTGCCATATGAATATGCTGTGCAGGAGCAGTTACTCAAGCAAATGCGTGCGCATTCATCTCCACTTTTGGCAGCTCCTATGTTTTGGGCGTTCCGGGGTAGCCTAACGCCGGCCATGTAGTAGAACCTGTCACTCGAACCTGTTCTGTTTTCGCCGCTACCGCAATTTAGCGGAGTATTTCTCATGCACCCACCTCTTCGGTCCTCTAGCTCCCAATCCTCCGGTGATCTAATGGAGAAACCCTTCATGCAGCTGCAGAATGGATTTGCATTGTCGTTGCAGATTGTGAAATGTCCACAGATTGCATAGACATCGCATTGATCTTTGGGTTCGGTGTTGACCGTTTGCCAGTCCTGTGTGGCGTTCATCCATATATGCATCTTGCTTAGACCAGAAACATCTAGCAAGATCCGCACGATCATCTTCTCATCCAAAGCGGCATACGTGAAGTAAACCTCTCGGTCGTTGTCAACAAAGGTAAAATGAAATATAGCGGGACCTAACATCTCCGGTATCGAGTCGAAGAATTTGCCATTCCATTTCCCGGTAGACCAGTATGGTATGGAAGAGTTCCATAGCAACTGACCGATCCCAGTGAGTTCCATCTCCAGAGCGTATGCGCTACTAGCTTGGTCGACCAAGTTCTTCCTGGAAACAAGACGGGTGTTTAGGCCGGTGACCTTGTTCCGGCCAATCTTTGCACCGGGGAGGCAAGTGTCCGTCGGGTGGTCGAAGCTCTGCCACAAAACGTCAGACGAGTTTGAGGAGCTACGTAGGACGAGGTTGCCGCTATCCAATAGCACAGCGATGGTGTCGTTAGTTGTGATGTTTGCCTGGGATGACCAGATAGTGGACTTGGTGACATGATCCAAGGTCACTAAATTGCCATCAATGGAGATTGTCAGCTCCAGTGAATGATTGGGGTCTGTGATCGGGTTATCCCCGTTCGCTGTCCACACCGGAGTTAGCTTGGGGACCTTGTTGAACCATATGCCGAGGTACCAGTTCAGGGTGTTGTGGGAGGACTTACTGCCGGTTTGGAAGAAGCCGAGCCTGAACTTGGCGTTGCTGGAGATAAGCCTGTCGTCGCCTGTCAGTGCATGACCAGGTGAGATGGTGTCCGTGGCAGCAGAACATTGAAGAATGTGTAGGGAGAGGAGGATCCCGGAGAGGGTGCGGAGGAGATGCATGACGAGAGAACCGAAACAACAGTGTCCGTGGGAGAAGTGGCTAGAAACTAAGAAGGATGCTGATGAGCTGATTGCTCAGTGCTGCTGCTGCTTTTACCCATGGAGCACAGTAATATGGCACCGTAGTGGTCAATTCAGATTCGGAAAGTTGTGTTACTCATTCTTTACCAATGCCCAATTTGTTACGTGGTTAGCGACCCACCGGCGAGAAAGGCACGGCACGGCATCTGCTGTGTGGCCTGGTTCAAAAAGGTCATACAAGTGCTTGTCGTCTCATTGATTATTAAATTAAAAAGAAGTTCTAAACGCTAAACGGCTGCCTTATATAAGAAAAGATAATGTGCGTATGCAGAACGCGCGACCTCCCTTGCAAGTCATGCACGGCGCATACGCACGTCTCTTTCGGAGGCACAGGCACGGCTAGTGGAGTGAACATACGGGTTGCCTCTGCCCACGGCTACATGGAAGCCTCCTTAACCGTAACATCCCGATTTTTTGCAATCCAATCCAATTACTTGAAAATGCTTAAATTTTAACAGCTGTCGGGGAACCTTTCTCGTTACCTACCATGGCCCTCATGCAGCTGCTCTGGTGCACCGCTGCCAAGACCCAGAACTTGCATTCCAAACCCTATGTGTATACTGTACTAGTCCCACAATCAGTGGCTAGTACACACATTCAACAACATTCATATCACACCCATACACAATTAATTTAGAACAAGTAGTGCATTTAGGTAATGAATATGACTATACGGTGAAGTTTACAACATTAGGGCCGGCTGGACAAATAAAACAGGCAAATAACAAAGTTCAGCGGAAGCAAAAAATAAATAAGTCACCAATAACAAGTATGCCTCATCCCAATTACAGGCAACTGACTGGGGTAGAACCTTAGAAATCGAAGTCTTCATCACTAAAACCTACTGCGTAATAATACCCGCAAGATGTGTCTTCTTCTGCATCCTCTAAATATGTTCAACAAGCAATGGTTGAGTACGAAAATCATACCCCGCAAGTCTTTTAATCAAATATACATAATATGCAAATTGAGTCAAAGATAGTAGTCTAGTTTAATTTGTGAAACATACTTTCAATTTAAATAACAAGTAATAGATTACAGACGGAAGTTGTAAGAGCATTTAAATTTGATAAGTAAATAATAGTAAAACATAAATTGCATAATGTAGAACAAGAGGCTTGCTACCCTAGAATCCTAAAACAGTAGCATAACCTTTCTAAACCAAACTTTGCATAGATATCTCATCCATACTTTCCCAGTACCATTTTGTAAAACATAAAACTACTTATCGTGGGATTTCACTAAGCTTCATCTATAGCTAGGGACACGGCTATTCGGATAAATGTGCACTCTATAGGGGTTGTACACTTTACCCATATGATATAAATATCCTACTATGTTATACATGTCACATGATACCATTGATACCCAATTTGAGGGTTCATGAAGAAACTTTTATATTACCAATACTAACAACCACCACGCTATAATTACGTTCTTAGAAAGGAGAGTGCCCTCCAATGTCCCAAAACTTATATGGTGTGTCGAGTACCTTCTGTTACAAGCAAGGTTCCAAAACTCACTTACAATCTACCACATGTGGTGAAGTTGCTTGCCCTAGTAACTTATTAGAGCAACTCCAGCAGTAGCCCTCAAAACAGGGCCCCTACTTTTCATTTAAGGGCTCCCCCTACTTTTGAGGGCCCTGTTTTCTGGACTGCACTCCAGCAGGAGCTCTCAAAACAGGGCCCCTACTTCTCAATTCTCTCTATTTCCTCACACACTATATGCATATGTATGGAACAAAAGCATAATACACAATAAAATATTTATGATTTCACAATGAGGGACAATATTTAAATATATGAATTCAAATACGAATATTCAAATTTGTTCCGAATTTAAATTGAAAGCACAAAGTTCATCACATAACATTCAAATTTGTTTCGAATCCAAATACGAATTCAAATACGAATATTCAAATACGAATTCAAATATGAATATTCAAATTTAAATTCAAATTTATTCCGAATTTAAATTGAAAGCACAAATATGAATTCAAATACGAATATTCAAATTTAAATTCAAATTTGTTCCGAATTTAAATTGAAAGCACAAAGTTCATCACATAACATTCAAATTTAAATTCAAATTTGTTCCGAATTCAAATATGAATATTCAAATACTAATTCAAATACGAATATTCAAATTTAAATTCAAATTTGTTCCGAATTTAAATTGAAAGCACAAAGTTCATCACATAACATTCAAATTTAAATTCAAATTTGTTCCGAATTCAAATACGAATATTCAAATTTAAATTCAAATTGGTTCCGAATTTAAATTGAAAGCACAAAGTTCATCACATAACATTCAAATTTAAATTCAAATTTGTTCCGAATTCAAATATGAATTCAAATACGAATATTCAAATTTAAATTCAAATTTGTTCCGAATTTAAATTGAAAGCACAAATGTTCCACAAAAAACGAGGAAAGCTGAAAAATGAGAGCCGGAGTAGGGGGCCCCTAGGAATGAGGGCTGGAGGGGGGATTTGAGGGGCTCCTCAAATTTGAGGGCTCTAGTAGGGGCCCTGCTGGACCTCTATTTTTGCCTCAAGCCCTCAAATATGAAGTTTGAGGGCTCAAGTAGGGGCCCTGCTGGAGTTGCTCTTATACTAAGACTTTCCCATAAAAGTCACGCATGGCTGTACAACTGTACTTGGGTTTATGGCACAATATAAATCGACCCTTAGTGACCCTGGCGAGACATCCACAAACCACATTCTCGTGCAAACTGCACCGATCTCCACAACTAGTCGCCCAAGTTTTTCCATTTTCTTTGCTAACCAAAATAGTCGCCCAAGTTTTTCCATTTTGGTTTCCTCTAGACCAAAATTTGAGTATCTCCCATTTTTGAATATTTTGAGCCATTTCCAATCTAGCACATCTAGTATTGTTATAAGCATTGCTAAGCATCAACTACTATGTCTAATTGTAAAGTTTCACATTTTACTACCAATGAGTATTATTATTATGGTGACAATAGTAAGGTAACAATTTGTTAAGGTGGGATTGATGCAACAAAAATTATATGCATGCATAATAGTTTTAAAAATAATACATATAACATTGAAATATGGGATCAATATGATCAAAGGGGTGTTTGTCTCGCTTGTTGAACTCTTGATCTTACTTGGGTTTATTGGCAAAGTTCTTCGGCATGTTGGTATCTAATCGTCAAATACCAGATATTGTAAATAAGAGCCAAATAAATCCAAACAGAGAGAAAATCCAAATATTTTTATAGAATATTAACTAGCATAATTTTAGAAAATTTTAGAGATAAAAATCACTTAATTAGAGTTCATATGCAAAAGTTATGGTTATTTGAATTTCGAAAAGGCTAAAAAGGAGAAATGCTACTATGCTCAGATTTTTATTTTATTTTTAATTTTTCTTTCTAAAGGAAAATTTGGTTTATTATGCCTTGCCGAAATCAGTGGGTTTTTAATTAAAACCAAGCAACTGACATGTGGGGCTTGGTTCATGGTGAACTGGTTTTATTTTTAAACTAGACCGCATTGTGGGGCCCATGTGTCAGTGACACAGTTTTGAAATCAGTTTTTTAAAAACAAACAAACATGTGGGGCCGGGTGGTTAGTGGCTTAGGAGAGAAAGGAGGGGGTGCTATGCATATTGGCAGGTGGGGCCTGCTTGTCGGTGACTCAGAGTGGTGCGCAGCTCGGGCGAGCATTGCCGGCGGTGAGGCTTGCAAAGGTGAGGCACAGGAAAGCATGAGGGGAGCATGGGGAAGCTCTAGGGAGGTTTTGCCTTAGCTGAGCATGGCCAGTGGTGGTTGGTGGTCGAGCAGTGGTGGCGACGACCATGGCAAGCGACGACGAGGAAGAAGTAGTGCGGAGCTAAATTTGAGAGGGGGTTGAGCATCTAGGGACCGAGGTAATTCCATTTTGGATGATGGCACAACTAGAGACTCACTAGGGCGGCTCATTGATGGTAACTCAAAGTGGCGGAGATGGGTGTTTGTGGTAGGGGGTGAACTAGTGAAGCAGAGTTGAAACTGAGGAGGGGGGAGGGGTTTAGGGGAGCATGGAGAAGCTCTGAGTGCATTGAATCAAAAAATTTCTCACCAATGTAGTGGGTTGTGTTTGACGCGAGAAACCGCTCACAGATTTCTGGCCACAGGGTTATAAGATGCGGGCGTGCTAGTGTACTAAAGTACATAAAAATAGATAAACACAACAGAAGATAGGAAAAACATATATTTATTCATTCATTTGAGAAGAACAAAATTACAAGTTCCCTTTATATATATGCGCTCTGTAGCCTTCTTTGCGTAGCATATCTGACATAGACGATGTGGTGCCCTGATTCCTGGGGCCTTGGATGGCTCCGGGTTAATTACATCCACAGGATAACCCATGGAAAACCTCTGATTAAACTGCGCATTGGTCATCGTTTTCAGCCTTCACTTTATGTTCCTCATGCATAGGATGAATGATTAATGAAGGCATGGGCGTTGGTATTATCCATAGCTTCATCATTCTATGGGGCCGTGATAGTGTGGTCATTACACTTGATTGCGCCCGCCCATGCTGTTTGACCTCGTCGGTATGGAATAAACATATAATGGAAGTGATTTGAAGTGTGCATGATCAACGTCTAGCATGACGGTTCTAATGATAATGGCGGCCAGAATCGGTGTCATGGGCACAGCCCAAATGGAAGGATTAGTAGTGCAGGCCACAGGGTCTAGCGTACCCTCGGCTAGCGCCATGGTGTGGTCAAAGCCATCTGGAGGGACGTATGGCATGTCATACATGCCCTACATAGGGAAGTTGGAGAAGTACGAAGGACGCCCAAACAGTTGCGCTTGCGGTGTAGGGGCTGTGCCCAGGCTGATCCCCTAGCCTCGTCACACAAAGGTGGTGTCGAACATGGCCATGCAGAACCCCCCTCCCCGCGGAGCCATGTCGGACGCGACGGCCCCAATGGACACATCGTGTGTGCACCAAGCACGGGCATGCGAACCTTCGGTTGCCTAGCGCACGACAACAGGGCGACGACACGTACACCTAAGGCCTGGACACGACGGAAAGCCGCAGCACCTCTTCTTGTGTCACCTCCACACCAATGGCGATCCTATCCCCTATGGTGCGAGAGTCCCTTCAAATCGCACCATCGACATCCACCTGCAAGGAAAACACAAAAGGGTGAAACCTACTAGTGGGATTGCCAGAAGAGAACATTTGCAAAATTGATGTAACGTACCATGACGTGAGGGCCCCACGCGTGGTACGCGGGGTATGTGTCTATCGGTGCTACGATGTGTCCTGGGGGCAGGTTGACTTGGTCTTGTCACACGCGTTGCATAAGCCGCGATAAGTCGCGGCAAGTGCAGCTGAACCCCATTTGATGTGGGGGCCTTCCCCTAGGCGATGGCCCTAGCATGAGTGATCAAGTGCGAGTCAACGATTTTGCTGTGGTTGGTGATGAAGAGCACCCAACCAAACAGCCACAGTAAGTATGCCTCCAAGTACTACGAGACCTGCTGCTCGTCTACGACTGGCTCTACCTACTCCACCTGAGTACAAGCAAAAAGTTATTAAGACCGTACAACAGAAAGGAGAGCGCTGATGTTAGAATGGAATGGGCATCAGACATATACCCGAAACTGTGAGAGCCACCACAATGACGGGCCGTACGTCTGACCCGGCAGGAAGACGTAGTACTCCTCCACAGCCCCAGGTGGAAGGACTCTCTGGAACCTGTCCAGCAGGTCTACGCACCAGCTGGCTAGGGCCTCCTATAGGAAGGCAGTAGCTCCCGCGATAGGAAGGCCAAGCAACAGGGAGACGTCCTGCAGAGTAGGGGCCATCTCCTGAATGGGAAGTGTAAAGTGTGCGTCGCTGGCCACCACTGGTCCACCAAAGCTATCAGTAGGGAGTGATCGAATAAAAGGCATCGCAACCGCTCCGTGCCATTGTCCCCACCCACAGGTAAGGCCAGTCCATCCTCATATGTGTCCTGCACCATCCGAGTGATAGGGAGTAGCTCAGCATCGCTCAACCTGCTAACCAAAAAAAGGTCTGTACACAACCTACGTATGGCAAAAATACAACACTGCCGAAGTGCAAACCTAGCTATCTAGCATGGGTCTAGCCTCCAAGCCACTCAATGTGTGCGTGTGCGGACTACCGCCCAAGTCAGCTGCCTCCTCCACGCTCCCTGGAGGTGGGACACAACGCGAAGCGCGATGCAGTCGGTCGATGTGCTCGTCTAACAGGTCATAAGGCTAGTCCAGTCTATGAAGTTCATAAGCCATACCTGCAAAATGAATTCAAGTTAACATTTATGTAGACCAAACAACATCGAATGTAAAGCAATAGTAAGTAGAACTTGTAAATAAATAAATGAAACAATGCTAGGCCACCAGCACAATACCTACAACAGTACTGAAATGGGAGAAATACCACAATAGTTGTACAAACGGTACATGCAATGTACGATATAGTTAGTACACTACAAGGATTTTAACCTAAAGCCACGCCTAAGAATGGTTGCAATATGGGCATTTTGGTCGCAATATGTAACAAATGCTTCGAAGTTGGTTTCGTTGTGAGTCGTGGCATTTAAATATGTTGCAATAGGTTATTGCAACTCAATTTTGATGTGTTGCGATACTTTGACTTTCGCAACGAGCACAAAAAGCAAATGCCACGCACGATATGGTCGCAATAGGAGATATTGCAACCAATAGCATCGTTGCATTAGTAATTGTTGCCACGACACACGTTGTGGCAATAGACTATATTGCCACCAAACATGGTGTTGCAAGAACGAGCCAATATTGCAACGCCATTGCTACGTGGGAATAGAACTAATTGCCACGGACTATGTTCCATTGCAATAAAAAGTTCTTCAACGAAAATCATTTGGTGGTTATATCCGTAATTGCGACGCATAATGTTTCATTGCAATAACTTATGTTGCCACGTAAATTTTTTGGTTGCAAGTAAGTGGTATTGCAACGACACATTGGTTGTGGTTACTAAGTCTTATGGCATTGCACAACCTACGTTGCAATATTGTTTATTGCGACAAACAACAATTGATGCATTTCAGTTTATTGCGACGAGGAGATTTTCGTCGTGTACGCCTATTTCGTTCGATATTTGTATATTAATTTATTGTTGCAACATAGATACAATAGAATTAAAGAAAAAATTCAATCATCAACACACATATATGAAATCAATCCTTCAATAACTGGAAAATTATGTCTGAGCCAGAATAAATATGTTTGCAATAACAAAAATATCCTCTCAAACTACAAGTCTTGAACTATGTTTGCAATAAAAAAAGAAATTGTTCTTCATTCACTCGAAGTATTGCTTCACTTATTCATCTCATGATGTTCCATCAGCACACGCTCGCACGCATATTCCATAGTACTTTAATTATTTTGGCTCACCATGCTTTCCTGCATTTTATAAGCAGGAACATAATTAGTCAATGTACAGTAGGCAATGAAATTCGGCAATGTACAGTAGTCAATGTATAGTAGGCAATGTACAGCAGGAACATAATTCAGCAAGGAAATCAAGTCAATAGTAATGCTTACAACATAGCATATATGACTCACCCACCGTTTGCAATATGCGGCACATAATTTGATTGAAATGAACAAACAAAATTCACATATATGCATTCATACCTGTAGCTTTTTCTTTTGATTACGAGTTTTTGCAGCAGGCCTTATCTGTTGCTGCGAAGAATTTGAATCTGCTGGTTGGTCATTGTTGTCTGTTGGGAAAAGATTTCTTGTTACAGTAGTATTAGCTGTAGCCGTGGTGCGAGTAGGTGGATCAACTTCTTTTACTGTGGTCATCACGCTTGCTGGTTGAATCTGCCAACAAACAAAATAACAACACTGTGCATTATACACATGTGTACAAATGCATTTCGTATGTCGACATGCTGCATTTTTATTACCTCTTGTTCTTCATCTTCTATACGTGGTGGTGTGATCTCATGAAGTAGGAATATTCGTACACAAAACAGTGGGGGAGCTCACAACAAATTATAGGGGGGCGTGCATTTTGTCTAATACAAATCAACATGTACAGTCATAATTTCACTAGATATAATACACCATCCTAATCGATTCAGCATTTAGAAATTGGGAAATTCAGAAGCAAATAAAAAAATAACTACAAAACAAGCAAACTAAATTAGCACTCACGGACTCACCAAGATGGATCCTATTGGCTCATTGGCTGATTGGGGACCAACATTCTGCAGCCATGAAATGTTTCCTGTCAACACATCAAGCCCAATCACAATTGACTTTATTGGAAGGACAATGTACAGGCGCCCATTATTTCCTGGTGCAATTGTCATCACTTTGTCGATTGAGCTCAAGTCTTGGATCCATCTGTACTGACTGCTATGAATGTACAAAGAATAGAGCTGGCCTTCAGTATTTGATATCTGTTTAGTCGTATGGATTGCATCATCACGAATTAAGAAGGTAGGATAAAAATGTGAGAAGACCAAACCATGGAAATTGGAAAACAACTATATGCAGTGAAATGAAGCCTTACATAAAGAGTCCCCTCGCACTGATCAACAGCTGGAACTGAATTGAAATAGCAGCTTGAGATATTTCTCTTGCAGCCTAGACGGTAACCAAAGCGATCAAGCACAGGCCCGACACTCCATTGCAGCCCAGTGCGCAATGAGAAAGAGAAAAGGCCACGGTTCCTTATGGTAAGAAAAAGAGATGAATAACTGCCGCTGATCGATAGACCGATGATATCCTCGGATCTCCCTGGTGTTGAATTGTAACTGAAAAATACTTCTGATGCTGGGTCAACAGTGTGTATGTTTTGTGGAGTTATCTTTATGACCTTATCTTCTGCCACCAGATATATCTGCACAACTGATACAACTCATTCTCTGATAAGGCATAATGTCAAAGCAATGCAATCGATACATACAAACAGGCGCTTTGCAGAATAAAACTAAGAATCATCATAAAGTGTAGAGTTGCAACTACAAAAGTAGGAAATCAAACTCCTGAAGACCTGGACTCTTGAAACCAAAATGAACTGAAAAAAAGGGAAAATATTTGACTGATGCATCTCACTGTGTATTTGTGAAATCATGAAGAATTTCACACAACTCGATTACCTTTTCACTTTCGGTAACTGGAATTATGATCTTCTTTACAGTTGTATCTGAGGGGAACAATCCATGAGACAGATCCATTTGGTTCGAACGCAAGAAGGTTCTTTCCAGAGCAAGCAATGAGAGACCAGATTGACATTCTGTACCTGTCACCAGATTATGCCATATGCAAATCAGGGGTAGAACCGAGGACAAATCGGTCTTCAGGAGCAGATGAGGGTGTCGGTGGCGGCCGTGGATCTGCAGACGCCGTCGGTGGAGAAGTGATGCACCGATCTGGTAGAAGAAGCCGGGCTCGGTGGAGATGATGCTGCCGCCGGTGTCCGTGCTGCGGAGGGGATCGACGCGGTCGGAGGCCGGAGGTGATGAAGGGCGTCGCTGATGGAGGTCGGCGGCGCACGGGAGGCGATGGTGGATGTGGAGAAGAAGGAGGAGAGGTGGCGGCGCACGGGTGGAGAGGAGAGCCGGGAAGAGAAGGCTGCGGTGGCCGGAGAGGCGGATCGGGTGGTGGAGAGGAACAGGCAGGCTGAGAGAGGTGGAGAAGGTGGCTGAGGAGAGGTGGCGCGGCGGCAGTATGGCGACCGGATGCGGAGGGAGATCAAGGCGGCGACTGGATGCGGTGGTGCCGAGGGAAGAGATGGAGTGGATGGAGAGAAGAGGCTGGGTAGAGTTGAGAAGGGGCAGTGGAGGAACGGCGGGGAGCGGCGAGAGAAGGCGGAGATGTGGCCGCCGGCGAGGTATGGCCCGGTCTCGCCGGCGCCGTGGGTGGAGAAGAAAGGGGGTGAGAGGAGCAGGACAGGAAGAACCGGGCTCCAGGAATTTGCGGCGATGCGTTTTTTAGCAATGCCGGCGATGTGCCTGGTGCTCGCTCGGTGTAAGAAACCTTTGACTTTGGCCCATGCGTTCGAAGCCTTTGGCCCATGCGTAGGAGTAGTTTAGGCCACCAACAAATTTATTATTAACACAACGCAGCTTCATTTGTTGCAATATTTAAATGTAATTGCAACCATAGTTTAATCGAGGCCATAACACCTACCTGTCGCAACGAAGGTTAGGACTAACACAACCCAATAATTTAGATGCAATAAGTGCCACGTATCGCAACCAATTATAGTCCATGTTGCAATAGAGCCTCCTATTGCGACTAAATTTGTGGCGTTGCGAATACAAGTGGTTGGATTAGGGTAAAAACCTTGTAGTGGTACGACGGTACGTACGTGAAAAGTGCCAACTAACAAAGTACAGATTACAATGGACAATTATTTATAGTCTTCAAGCCACTTTGCATACGTCCCAAAGCTAAGTTATAGAAACCATGCTAGTCTACCTATTGATCAATAAATGCCTTTCATCGTCTAACTATATGCCCTTCTTGACTGCATCATCCACAGCGTGCACCAAGCACTTAGGCTTACGCTTCGTCCATATTATTTGTAATACGATGGCTCTATCGCTGATCCTTCCCACCCTTCTGCATGTCAACATCTGGAATCTCGGTCCTCCCTGCAATATCCAAGTTGGCGAAGTTCCCCACATCCCTGAACCCCCTACGCTCGCCACACCATACATGCATTATCCTCTCCTTGAAGAAGTACTCGAACATGAAGTTCGAAGGATCCATGCCTCTGCATCAACTTCCTTTGCACCATCACTATTGTGGTTGCAGCTTTTGATCTTGATTAGCATCGTAAGAAGGGACTCCTAGGTACCTTTTACTTTGTTTCTTTATGCCTTCTTTTCCTTAAACTATTTAATGAGCAGCTAAGGCCAAACATATTCTACTGTTCTATTTGTAGTATTCTAAGTGGGGTTACTAGCCTATGTGATCGCCACTAAGTAGTTAGAAGAGTTTATGCAATTATTGCTTGAATTTCTAGTGAAGATTTGCCATTTGATAAGGATGCAATACGTGAAAAGAATATACTGATAATGAAAGCCATGGCGAGCGATTGCCTGCGCAACATGGCGATATGCAACACCTCGGTGGCCATGGCATTGGCTAGTAGTGGCGCTGGTATGGTTCTCCTCTTGTAAGAACATTTTGTGTAGTTTTTTATATCCTATCACATCGCATAAGCATTCGACTTTCCATATGCCTTCATGACATTGATCCATCTCTTAACAAGCTTCAAAAATATCAATTAAAAGGTCTCTAGCTCATGGATGTGGGTTCATGATATTGTTATGCAAGGCTGCTGTTGAGATACCTTCCAAAATTATATTGCTATAGACGTCTAAGCAATTCACAAAGAACTAACTTGGCTTAGCTTTTACATCACTAGCTAACTACATCTCAATGAGAAAAACAAATTAGCCGTAGAAATCCATTCCTGATGTTTGAAAAGTCAGTTGTGTTTGGGTCTGACAGGCTCACATGCAAGAAACAGGAATTTTTTTGTACGGATAATCCATTTTTTTATTCAAAATTACAGAAATATACCCGCGGGAAATTTTTTTTACAAACATTGGCTCTAGTCGCCCAATGGTTAGGCGACTGGAGCCTTTCGCCCAACCCATCAGCGACAGCGTCCTTGTCGCTCTACCCTCGGGCGACTGCATCCAGTCGCCCTCCCATTGGGTGACTTTCATGCAGTCACCCAATAGTTGGGCGACTGCACTCAGGTCCCCATGAATGTTTTAAATTTTTTCAATTTTGTAGTTTTAAACTAGTAAAAAAATCTGCTGGAGTTGTAATAAAAGTTTATGTTCATTGTATGTTGTAGGTGTGTAAAAAATTTTGGAAAATTTTTTAGGAACGATTGACCGTAGAACGATCGGTACATACGATGGTAAGTAATATTTTGATGTTACTGCGAATTCATGTCTCTGGGATAGGATTGGGTTGAGGAGGATTGACGGGCCCAGCGGTCAGATTATCACAGACGGTTCTACGTACAAATCGTCTGTAATACTCTCTATCACAAGTTTTATATACCGATGCAATATAAACAACTAGTCTCAAAAGATAAAATAGCAAAGTTTTATATGGCTTATATATACTCATTTGAAAGATTTCGATGAGATCTACAATTTTTCAGTTGAAGCAAAATCCAAATTCCAAAAGGAAGACCAAGAGAAAAGGCAAAAACAGAAACCAAAAACTTGCAACGCAGGTTTAGGTCCAAAGATTACCGATTTTCGGGGTTTTGTAGGGTGACTGGTGCAAGCGGATCATTTTTTTGGATCGGGCTCATCGTTAACTTTCCAACGAGTACAAGAACGTCGAAAATGGACACCGTATGCAAAAGTTATGCCCGTTTTACTGAAGGTGTGTCAGAAACAGACTGAAACTGCTATAACTTTTGATCACGTGGTCAAAATTGCTCAAAAATTTTTTTGGAGGCTTTTGGATGTATGAAGAACAGCTCCACCAATTGTCACTATTTTTGGCGAAGGTTTGATGCAAAATTTTCGGCAAAGATGGACTCTCTCCTCTCAATCGCCAAACGGTTCGGCAATTAATTGCAGTCGCCCAACGGTGGGGCGACTGAAATTAATCGCCGAACCGTTGGTAAATTCTCCAGCTGTCACCAATGGGTTGGGTGAAAGGCTCTAGTCGCTCAACCATTGGGCGACTGGAGCCTATTTTTGTAAAAAAAATTTCCCGCAGGTATATTTCTATAATTTCGAATAAAAAATAGATTATCCGTACAAAAAATTCCAAGAAACAGAGCCATGATCTTATCATGGTGTTTTTCTTTCCCACCCTTCTATTTGTTCCTTTTTGTCTCTCATCTTAAACCTGTCCACATATTTCCCTCTATGTATACATAGGACTTGCATGTGAGCGGTTCATTTGTTATGTTTCTATTTTGAAATAAACCTGAATAATGCAGAGCATATGAATGAGTTTGGCTCTTGTATGTGAAATTTGTAGAAGAAACTGAGCTCACAAATTCATATGGCCAATCTAAATAAAGCACGTATTTGGATTCATATTTGTCAACAAAATTACTCGCATATTCATAATTATAAAAAATGTTTAAATATGTATATTGAAAATAATGTCGATCAGGTAAAAGAGAATGCAATTACACGGTGACGTTTTTTTACTGGAGGGCGCAGCAGAATTTGAATTTTCTCTTTGGAAAACTGATTGCGCCTTCTTTGTGGGAAGGCGCCTTTTGCTTTCATCCATCACAGAGGGCGTCGTCACAAACCGCAAAACAACGTAGCAAAGCTCCCAACCAGCCCCTGGGAGTAAAATTTTTGCTTTTTAGCCCAAAATTTGAAAGTTTTTTACATATGGACCCCTGGAGAAAAGATTTACAAAAATGGACCCTTATCACGGCGCCAAAGTATATGGCGCCTAGGGTACATGGCACGGCGCCATATTCTTCGGCGCCGTGTATGGCCACGTAGGATCCACGGTGGCATATCATGGCGCCAAAGCACATGGCGTCGTGCCGTGCACATACGGCGCTAACGGCCGTGGCGCCGTGCTCTGGGACTTAGCCCGAACTTTGCAGTTCAGGTCCAGCTATCGCGGCGCCAAACCATCTAGCGCCATATTTAGCTAGCACGGCGCCAGAGCCTTTGGCGCCGAGATGTTTATATACGGCGCTAGGTTGATTGGCGCCTCTTGCGGCGCCAAAGATCCTGGCGCCGTATATAAACATCTCGGCGCCAAAGGCTCTGGCGCCGTGCTAGCTAAATACCTGTAGGAAAAACAGCCAACCTTGCTGTTTTTTCCGCAAAACATATGCACATACACACATACATATATATTCACACATAAAACATCTGAACAACTTAAATGACAACATCGCATAATTATTTAAAGTCTCAAAATATCACATAACATCGTATAACTATCAAAGTCGCAAAACATTACATAACACGTCTCAGTGCACAAAATAGTCACTCTCACTGCCTCTTGGCCTTTCCCTTGCCCTTGGCCAGGGCATCAGACCCTGGAGTGTACGTGCTCGGGGGACGGGCCGAACGACGAGGCCGCTGGGAAGCCTGAGTAGATGGTGCGTCGGGCATCTGCGACATCCCAATCTCGTCGTGGGTAGATGCCTCCTCGTCCTCGTGCTCCGCCTCCGCGTCATCCTGCTCTGCCTCCTCGTCCTCGTGCTCCGCCTCCTCGTCATCCTGCTCCGCCTCGTCGTCGTCGTCGTCATCGCCCTGACTGAAAGTCGGAGTGCGTGACGAGCTCCTCGTGGACTGGCGCGTGCCGACGTGTGACGACGAGGCTGCAGCGGCACCCGAGCGCTGGGAGGCCGCCGGTGGTGCGACGTCCGTGCGTGCGCGGCAACCACAACGAGCTGCCGCCCGACCGATGCGACGTCTAAGTCTCTGCAAGTAATGATATGTCATTATAGTATACATGCTGAATGGCTCTAACTTAACGAATTATCTTCGAACCTGCAAGAAGTCCCTCAGGCGGCTCTCGCTGTCCGGGGCACCAGCTGGGTAGGAGAGAGCCTCATCGATCTCATGCACCGAGGTCCGCAGAGAAGTCCCCTAAAGAAATAAGATCCACATAAACGTATTGAACCAAAGATCCACATTGAGCAAATATCATGCTTTCCGTACCACTCGATCGAGAATCGGGGCGGCCTCGACAACTGTGCCCTCCCTCGCACGCCTGTCGTACGCAGTGTCCTCGTCCTCGGACGAAGCGAGGTCCGCGTAGTCGACATCAGTCCACTGCTGCCTCAGCCTGTAGCGGGTGGCAGAGTGGTACCAGGACAAGTACTCCCGGAAGCTGGCGTTGTTCTGGGGGGTATTGTCCCGCTCACAGTTCTCCTCCATCCTCCTCCACCACTCGACGTACTCTCGGTGGTGATGAGCGAAGTCCGTCACCTTTCGTTGGCGGACCCTGTCGAACCTGTACATATAGCAGATGTCAACAATAGGTGTTAGAGTACGAACCAACAAAATTTAAAATAAAGCAAAAATTGTAACTTACTTGTGCAAATCAACAGAGGTTGACACCGCCTCGGGAGGACAGAACTGCACGAGGCCAAATTGCCGCGCAACTCTGTAGGGGAGGTGAATCTCTACGGCGTAGAAGCAAATCAGCGGACACCTCATCCTCCAAAGATGGTCATCCCTGCGGCACATGGTGCTGAGCGGTAGAGCTGCAACCTGTGGCTCGGAGTAAGGCTCCCACGAGACCTAGCAAGCAAACATATAATTAGTCATGTACAAAAATCAAGAACTGTAAGAAAAATAAATGCATTACCAATTACTTACCATCGTGGGAGACAAGGTGTCCAGCTCGTTGCTGAAATCCACGTACGCCCGCTCTGTGGTCGCGAACGGGGCTGAGACGTTATCCCACAGGTACGCCACTGTGGGCCGAGGTCATCCACACCCTGTGGACGCCAAGGCTGCGCCTGGAACACTCGAGGGCGTCCCACAGGAATGCGTGTCCACATCCACAACTGCAGGAGGAAGACGCAGCCACCGAGCGTCGACGTGGGCGCCGTGCGTCTGCAGGCCTCGCAAAGCTGGCGGTAGAGGAACGCGAGGACCGCCGAACCCCAGCTGAACTGACCAGCGTCGCCCCAGTCCTGAAGGCAGTGGATGTACATCCACGAAGCGGCGTCCCCCGTGGCGTCCGGGAAAAGCACGGACCCGAACATGTGGAGGACCCAAGCGCGGCAGTGGTAAGTCACCATGGCGTCGTCCGCGGCCTCGGGGCATGTACCAAATGTATCCCGCAACCATCTAATGTGGACCCCGAGACGCGGCCTCGCCTGGGGTTATCTGGGACAGGAGGCAACGTCGTGCCGAGAAAGGCCTCCACACGTGCCCTCCAGCCCTCAGACACCGCCGGGCCGATCACCGGCTGTCCCCTAATGGGAAGTCCAAGAATCATCGCCACGTCCTGTAGCGTGACGGTCATCTCCCCACAGGGAAGGTGGAACGTGTGAGTCTCTGGCCTCCACCTGTTAATAGTACACGGAGAAAAAATTAGTTACGTACGTAGGAATATAAACACGAAAACAAACGGACCTAATAGAGAAAATGCACCTGTCGACGAGTGCGGTCAAAGCTGTGGAGTTAAAGATCGGCATGCCCCGCCGTACTAGGTTGGCGACCGTGTGAAGCCCAGCACGGCGAAGCAGTGGGGTATAGCGGTCGTCATATCGCATCAAGTGGAACGCATCATGGGTTCGACAACGAAGTACGTTAAGCTCCTGAAAATTGCTATAAAAGTTAGCTGCGTGATGAAAACACATGTATATTTCGACAACACACGTACCTGGCCGTCCTCTGTGAGCCTGCCGCGGTGCTGTCTCTCGTAGGACTCCTCTAGTAGCCGGTACCTCGCCATCCTGTGATAAATTTTAGAATTCAATGTTTAAGAAATATTCAAATAAGAAATTATAAGATATACCATCTAAATGAACTTGATATACTCTTTGATCACTTTGGATATACTCATAACTAATTATAAGATATATGTCAATATGAACCAAACAATATAGAGAGTAACTGCTCTCGGGAGTAGAAAAGAGGCTTCTGAGGCTTCCTATATATATGTATGTTGTTTGTATATACATATACATATATATATATATATATATATATATATATATATGTGTGTGTGTGTGTGTGTGTGTGTGTGTGTGTGTGTGTGTGTGTGTGTGTGTGTATACATACATACATATATATATATATATATATATATATATATATATATATATATATATATATATATATATATATATATATATATATATATATATATATATAGACTCACACATGATAGTGCTATTATATTATTGAGTGTAAATTCTACACGTCGGCCAAACGAGTATACCCAACCCACCTCACGTGCATCCACTTCATACGGGGACCATACCAACTAGTGATACGAAGCCAACAAACAAATATGAGTTCCTTATTAGTACTGAAATGTTTCTTTTCTTGTTTTACCCATAACTTTTGATTGGCAGCTCCGATTCATGAATGGTTTTCACTGGTAGCTTATTGATAATGAGGGCAACAAAATGATATAAGTCTCACCAATAAACGATAAATGCATCTATTTTCCGACATCAATCTTACTCAAATTTCTAAATATTCATCAATCTCACTCAAATCAAACCCTAAACACGATTCTATACACAATACTACTCTTACATTACGCATTTCTATTGCAAATCTAACCTAAAACCGATCCAAATTGAACTAATTTTAGTTAGGGTTTCAAATATTCCCCCACGAAATGTAGCTCAAATAATCCATATCTATTGCAAAAAATCAAGGGAGGGGAGAGAGTTCACCTTACTTGTTCGATTTGGAAGCAAAATCGTGAGAAAAATCGGTGGATTTGAGAGGATTTGGAGGGGGAATAGAGGGGAGGCTGCGGCGGTTTACTGTTTGAACAAAGCAAAGAGGGGGGAGCGGGGGGGCCGGGGGCCGCGCTCGGGCTTAAGTCCCGAAGCACGGCGCCACGGCCGTTAGCGCCTAGGGTACGTAGCACGGCGCCACATACCATGGCGCCGTGCTGTGCCATCCTGGCTCCGACGTGTCAATGAACGGCGCCAAAGCATATGGCGCCGTGACATGTATAGTAGGCGCCATATGATTTGGCGCCGTGATAAGGGTCCATTTTTGCAAATCTTTTCTCCAGGGGTCCATATGTAAAAAACTTTCAAATTTTGGACTAAAAAGCAAAAATTTTACCCCCTGGGAATCCTGCTGCTCTCTCCCCTCGCCGCGCTGGCGATGAGCTCCTCGGCGAAACCCCCTCCCTCCGAGCACCTTCCCACTCCCGCTCCGCCTCCCCCTCAGTCTGCGGCCTCAGGCGGTCAGGCCACCCTCTCCTCCCCACCAAAACCTACCCCCCCCCCAATCACCACCGCGCCATCCCGTAAAGCCTCGGCGGCTACCCCAGCCGCCGCCACCACCGAGCCATCCCGAAGGGCCTCGGGGGCTACTACCACCACCGCGCCATCCCGAAAGGCCTCAGCGGCCACCACTACCGCCCCGTTCCGAAATGCCTCGGGGACCACCGCCATTGCGGCGCCGTCCCGAAACCCCTCGGGGGCCACCGCCGCCACTGCTGTGGCTTCCCGAAACGCCTCGGGGACTACTAGCACCACTGCCGCTGTGTCCCGTAACCCCTCCGCGGCCACCGCCACCGCCACCGCCACCGCGGTGTCCCGGATCCCGTCGGTTGCCACCGTCGCCGCAGCGTCCCGGAACCCCTTGTGGGCCACCACCACCACCACCGCTGCTGCTAAGGGAAGCAGCGCGCTCCGGGCAGCCCCCACCCGCCCGGAGGACTACACGCCCCGGATGGGGCTGGAGTTCGAGTCAGAGCACGAGGCGTACGAGTTCTACCGCTACTACGGCTGGAAGGTTGGGTTCAACGTCCGGAAGGAGTATGCCAACAAGAGCAAGAAGACCGGGGAGATCACCTCCCGCAAGTTCGCCTGCTGCCGCGAGGGCTACAGGGCCAACGTCAAGCGGGGCCCGACTCGAGGACGGGCTGCAACGCCCATCTCATCATTCGGCGCAAGAAGCCTGGTGCCAAGTTGGAGGTCTTCGCCACATCCTGTATGCCGAATCCTTTCCAGTGGACAACGTTGCCTGATGTTGTTCCACCTCCGGGTTTTTTGGTCAATGGGAGTTAGCCTGAAGGAAAGAATTCTACTGAAGGGAGCAATGCTGTGTGTGCAGGGGAAGGATGGCAGCGGCCCCTACGGACTAGGAGGCAGTGGGAGATGAAGTATGGAGAGGCTGGCGCTTTGTTGAAGTACTTCCAAAAACAATCTCTGGCAGATCCCTCGTTCAACCATGCTGTGCAGTTGGATGTTGAGGATAAAGTGGCAAATATTTTCTGGGCAGATGCGAGGATGATTATTGACTACAGTCAGTTTGGTGATCTTGTCGCATTTGACGTGGTGTCCAGAAATAGTATCAGCCTCCTTCATTTTGCCTCTTTTGTTGGCTGTAACAATTTTGGTGAGCCTATTGTTTTCGGACTGGCACTCATGTATGACGAGACTGCTGAGTCTTTCCAGTGGCTGTTTGAGACATTCCTGCATGCAATGCCTGGACAAGCGCCAAAGACTTTCTTTTCACATCAAGATGCGGTTATAGCAAAGGCCGTTTCGGTAGTGATGCCTGGCACAAATCATGCTATATGTGTGTGGCACCTAAAGCATACTGCAACCAGGAATGTAAATCAACTTGTTAGAGTTGATTGCGATTTCATCAAGGAATTTAAGGCATGCATCTACGAGTATGAGGAGGAGATGGAATTTCTCACTTCTTGGGATGCTATGATCAATAAGTATGACCTTGGTGACAACGTATGGTTGCAAAAGTTATTTGAAGAAAAAGAAAAGTGGGCTAGACCCTATGTAAATGGTTTCTTTTCAGCTGGGATGAAGGGCACACGGTTGAATGAGTGCCTGCATTCTGATGTGCGGGATCATTTGAGAGCTGAGGTAGATATTATTTTGTTCTTGAGGCATCTTCAGAAAGTGATCAATGATAGGCGGTACAAAGAATTGGAGGTTGTGTATATTTCAAGGTTGAAGTTGCCTTACTTCAAAATTAGAGCTCCTATTCTGACACAAGCTTCTGAGGCCTATACCAATATGATCTTTCAGCTTTTCCAAGAAGAATACGAGGAGTTCCAGTCAGCTTACATTGTGAACCGTGATGAAAGTGGCCCCTGTCGTGAATATGTTGTTTCAGTTGTTGAGAAAGAGAAGCAATATACAGTTTACGGAAACTCTACAGAGCAGACTGTTTCATGCTCATGTAGGAAGTTTGATACAAATGGCTTCTTGTGTAGCCATGCACTGAAAATTCTAGATGCTTTGGATATAAAGTATCTACCAGATAGATATATCATGAAGCGCTGGACGAAATATGCAAGGTGTTTGGCCTCACCAGAGGTTCTGGGTGAAACAGTTCAAGCAGACAAATCAATGGAATTTTCTAGTCACTATCAGTACATGTGCCCAAAATATGTTAGGCTTGTTGCTCGAGCATCAGAATGTGAGGAATCCTACAGAGTACTTGACCAATGTTGGGTAGAACTTGGAAAGAAAGTTGAAATCTCTACTCCTTAAAAGGAGTTCAAGGTGATGGTGCATCATACACCCCTTTTAACCAAAAAAAATACTCTGTCTGACATATGGGCCCACCCATCCCTCCTCACGCCCGTGCGCCCCCACCCCCCACTCCCCACCCCACCCCCACCCCCACCGAATCCGTGCACTCCTCCCCCCTGATTTCTCCCTCGCCTCCCTCCTCCTCCATCGCCTCCTCCCTCCACTCCGCCGTCGCCTCCTCGCCCGCCCTCCGCTCCGCCGCCGCCTCCTCCTCCCCCCACCCCGCGCCGCCGCCACCTCCTCCTCCTGCCCACACCGCGCCGCCGCCTCCTCCCCTGCTCCTCCGCTCCGCCGCCGCCTCCTGCCCCCCCCCCCCCCCGCGTTGCTGCCGCCTCCTCCTCCCCTGCTCCTCTGCTCCGCCGTCGCCTCCTCCCCCTCCCCCACTTCTCTGCTCCACCCTCGCCTCCTCCTTCCCACCCCGCGCTGCCGCCTCCTCCTCCCCCCGCTCCTCTGCTCCGCCCTCGCTTCCTCCTCCCCCGCTCCTTCGATCCGCCCTCGCCTCCTCCTCCCCACCCCGCGTTGCCGCCTCCTCCCCCATTCCTCCCCTTCCCCTACGCAACCGCCCCCAGAAAAACCTCCTCTCCGCTGCACCGCCGCCCTGCCTCCTCTCCGCCGCCCCCTCCCTTAGCGTCGCCGCCCCACCAAACCCCAGATCTAGAGGCGGCGCGGATCTCTCTCCGCCTCGGGCTATTTCGTCGTGCGCGGGACCTGCCCATCGGCGGCGGCGTCCTCTGCGGCGTGCCCCCCGACGTCGAGGTCGAGGTCTGCCGCGGCAACCCCGAGTGCAGCCGCCCGGTCTCCCCCGGGGCCGCCGCCGCCGAGCCCTCCGTCTGCAGCTTCCAAAAGGTGAGGGAGGTGCTCCCGATTAGGGCAGGTGCTGCTTGCCTGTCAATGGTAGACACCAAACATTGTCTGTGTACAAAAGCCACAGGAATATAAGGTTTTCTGTGTACAAATTGTTTTTTTAACTCTGTTGATGATGGGAAGGATGTCTTCTGCATTGTTTACCTACCGTATGTCAATGGCTCAAATTACTCAAATATTGTCAATGGTATTTTAATTGTTTATGATCACCGACATAAACACATATCATTTTTGCCTTCCATTGTTTTGGTTGTAAATTACTAAAATTATTGACTGTACAATAATTTGGGTTACTGGATTATCAAGCACTTTCGATTATTTGTAAAACTAAAGGTACCTTCTTAGTGCTTTCTGCTTCTTCCCTACCAATATGCAACAGAGTATATAGTTCTTTTTTCCTTCTTCTCTGTAGAAAAGAATGCAAGTGAGAGTATGAATTGACCCTTTTGTTTGTTTTTCCATGGTGAGGTGCTGCTGGTTACAATATATGAGTTTTGCGAGCAAGGTTTACATATCTTTTTGTTGAATGATATTGTGAGAGTAATTCTGTACTCCTGCTATATTACTCTCCAATTGTGCTAAGAGAATGGAGCCTATGTATACGATCTGGACATTCTCGAAGATGATGCATGTGGGTTTTTTTAAAAAGATGATGCTTGCATTTTGCTGCCTTCTACATCCGAGTTAAATCCCTGCCTTCAAGTGGGCCTATGATGTGCTATGACTACTACTAGAAACTAATTTTGTATGCAACAAGGTTTAGCATGGCACATTTTGCTACCAACTCGGTAGGCTAACAATGAAGCAACTCAGTAAGCTAACTTTGTGTGCAAACAAGGATTACAATTGAGTGGGATAGGTCCCAGCTAACAAGGTCATGCTATTTTTTTGGTAGAAATAAAGGCTGCCGTCAAGTTAGTAATAATCCCTTTCTTAAAGCATGATTTTACACTTCCAAGTGCTGATCTTCCATTTTTCATTTCTTTGTGGTATGTGTTCCCCCATGCTTTTCTTCCATTAGGTCCCTATAGCAGCAGCAGGTAGGAAATGTCTAGATTGAATAATTTTGAGCATTCTTATTACTAAGAAGAGAGATTACTATTGTATAATAAAGTGTAGATTACTATTGTATAATAAAGTGTCGTTGTGCCTGATCCCTAATACTAAAAACCTTTTGGGGATGGACCACCAAGGCCAACCATATGCTCCTATTATATGTTTATTTTTGTACTGTTTTTATCCATTTTTTATCTGGTTATTTGTTGTATTGTACAATCCACAACCATGTTCCTTAATTTCTTTATTTGTCATGATGGCTAGGTTACAAGATGCTTTCTTATGGTTCTAATTTGCCATTTGTTCATAATGTGTACAAGGGATGTGTCACAGCGCTTCTTTCGAAATAAGGTTCTTTCTTCCTTCAAGAACTCCTAGCTGCCTTGCTTTCCTTGGCTTGATGCATTTTGTTTATTCCATTGGGATTGAAATGTAGTAGCAGAGCTAATAGAAAGATGTCTTGATTATTATCCCCTTAACATGGCCAAAGGAACGGATGTATAGCTACGAAGAGAATTACAGACATTGAGCAAAAAAAATGGCCTTCTGTCTTTCTTTATTTATGTAAGCCTATGTCTATTGTTCCGAGCGATCTGCTGCTAGCTTCCTGATTTCCCTTTCAACAAGCATTTGTCCTTTGCTCTTAGAAAGAACAAAGTTCTATTTTACCTTGTGTTCATTTCATTTGCTTTGATGCTTTTGCTCTTGGATCCATGTTTTTTGTTGATATTGTTTTGTACTCCAATTTATGAATAATCATTTGATCTTTGCAGGGGCAAAAAATCATTCCTATCATATTTGTGCTGTGGATCGAACTTGCTGTCACACACTGTAGTCTCTGAGCAAGTTATTGCTCCTGGTGGAATATCTCAGCGGCCAGCCCAGCAACTCCAGATTTCATATTTCTCAATTGATTCATATTCAAAGCTTGTGGCTTTAGTGGTCAAGGTGTATTTAATGCCATTCTATGCATGTTTATAAGGTGAACATGGCTAGAAGTCAGAAGTTGTTAAATGTCTAAAGAAATCTTTTTTTTGTTGCATTAAGCAAAAAAAGTTTGCATATTCATGATATTTCTTTTTAAGAAGCTATAACTGAATATGCATTGCTGAAACTGAGCTCGCATGTACAGCCAAGTCAAATACTTTGTGTTATTTCTTTGGCCCTTTTGGTTTTATGTTAGACTTGATAGGATTTAAATTATTCATGCAAATATATTTATGTGGTAAATATCAGGTGTTAACATAAAATTCAGTGTAAGTTTTTGCAAAGTTCTGCAATATCCAAATATTGGTGGATATAGGGAAAAGGGTGTTCTAAGATTCTAAAAAGTTCATGATTAAACTTGATTGTGTTGACAATTTGAAGTATTGATAGGAACTTACTGCGTGTGATAGGAATTGATGTGTCTTTTTTTGTACGTGTGATTGGCTAGACTTTAGGACCGATATCATTATACGTGTGTTTGTTGCTGCTTTTGTGGATTTAAGAACTTAACTGGTCCCATAAAGGAATTTATCTTTGATCTTGATATAAGGTGTTCCTTCCCCTACTTAAAATTTTTTGTTTCTTGGTATTGGGTTGATTAGGCGGCCTGTTGCTCAAATCTTGGCGTGCCCGTGCTCTGCTTGTTGAAACTTAGGCTATTCTTGGTGCTTGTAAGCGTAATCTGTTTGTTCCTTGGTTATGATATGCTTCGACTACTGTTTTGGAGTTTCTTGTAGGATGGGATACTATAGTTGCCAATTTGTTCAATTATTGTCGTGCACTAGAAGTATGTACATGCAAAGATTATGATGATAATTTCATGGCTGGATGGGGGGATGCTCTAATAAGGCGGTACTGGCTTTCAATGTTGTAGGTCACACACTTGCTGGGTGTTCTTGGATTTGGGACGTTTTGCTACCTCTTGGGTGCCAGTAAGCTGCTGCAGCATTGATCTATTCAGTTGTGTGTTACATAATTACATTTGAAGGTTCTGGTTGGTTCCACTTATAATGCTCTGTTGACTATAGAATCACCACACTAGATTCTTGCCATGTTTTACCCATTTCTACTTGTGTAGATGGATAAGATTGCTGAAAGTAAGTTCTCATCAAACATAATTATTGCAATATATGATCAGGCATCATGTAATCTTCATTTTTCTATTGAATTTCAAAACATCTTCAATTGCTAAAACACAATATTCTATTTCATTTTTTTGAAAATCTTACACCTATTTCCATTTTATTACTCACAAGCCACAAGTGCCTTCTTTTCTTATATCCAGTAGATTGGTTCAGCAAATTATCGATGCTGTTTTGGTTCTGAACAGTTCTCATCCGCATCTGTTCCTTAGGTTAGTAAAACTCAGTACGCCGTTGTCTCTCCTCGATTGGCTGTGCATTAGTCATCACATCAGGAGCATGTTGGTTAAGTCTTGGTTGTCTTCTTGGGATTTCTTGGTCCTTTCATGTGTACTGCCAAGTTCTGAACATAAATGTGTCTGTAATCAGTGTCAATGGTTGAATAGAGCAATCTAACTGAGGGCAACTAAAACTAACAAAATGTGCACAGTTGTGATCACAATCGCTAGGCTGATCATTTCTGCTGTGAAGTTACCTTCTTTCTTTGTTTGAGACACAGATGGACTAAGTAACCGGCAAATGTTGAAGTCGTTAGGTTTTTGCCGAACTCATATCTTACGTGAGAGAGATAATTAGGAGTTAAGTTAGTTTTCATATTCCCTTATTCTTTGCTGTTGTCTAGCTCTTGTTGTAACCTCACTAGCTTATTGCTGCTTTTGAATAGTTGTGAATCAAAAGCTGTAACTAATAAGTCTGATGATAGAGATGGTGAGTTCATTGCTGTTAGTGATATGAATCACCAGAGCTAAACAAATACCTATTTTGATGCATGGTTGTGCAGGACAACATTTTTGTTAATGGTACTTGCATTTAATTTATCTTGTGCCTTGCAGGGAATCTGGAACATATAGGTATTGTTGTTAACTTAATTGTTTTGTTGGCTTGAACAAAAGTGACATGTAGGAAATGTAAGTGTTAGAGTTTATCTCTTTCCCTGTTTAGGTGATCCCCCTCTATATTTAGGTGGCTGGCGGTTGAGTCTTTTACGCCCAGCCTTTCCTTTTGCGCCTGCTCTCCCGGATCTTCTCCCTGGTCTTGATTCTATAAATCAGGTAGAGAAAGATTACCGGTATAGCTATATATATTGTACTCCTGTTCTTCAGTTGTATACACAAGCAATATTAGCGCTATCATGGTATCAAGAGACCGTCACGTTCCCGTGACAACTCGCTTCCGCTAAACCTAACCTGCCTGCGCCGCCGCCATGTCACCTGGTGACCCTCCGCCCGCTCCCACTGCCGCTGATGCCCAGCAGCGCGCCGAGGACGCGACCGCACGGGAGAAGGCCCGCCAGGACCTGGTCAACGCCGCCGCTGAGGCTGGCAAGGCCGCCGCCGCCACTCAGGATCGCGTCCACGCCGCCCAGGACGTCCTCGCGAAGGAATGCCGGGCCGCTGCCGATCTCGAGCGCGCAGCGGCCGCTGCTCGCGACGCTGCCTTCCCACCTCGCAACGACGGCGCCCACGACGACGGCGGCTCCCACGACGACGCCAGCGCCGCCGACGACCTCGACGTCCACGACTACGAGGCCGCCACCATCGCCAATCTCCACGCGCAAGCGGCGGGCGTCCAGAACATCCGTGCCCTCGTGCCTGTGATTCTAGATCCCCTCTCCTCCCACTACAACCGCTGGCGCGATCTTGTCCTCACCCTCGAGCGGTACGCCCTCGCCGACCACGTCCTCTCCGACGCCGCCTTCCCCGCCGTGCCGGCCTGGCGGCGCATGGACGCCGTCGTCCTGTCATGGGTGCTGGGCACGCTCTCCCCCGAGCTGATGGAGTCCGCCCGCACCCGCAACGGCACAGCACGCCGCGCCTGGACCATCGTCGAGGCGCAATTCCTCGGCAACCGCGAAGCTTGCACCCTTCGCCTCGACGCCGAATTTCGTGTCTTCGTGCAGGGCAATCTCTCGATTGACGACTACTGCCGCAAGATGAAGGGGATGGCCGACGCTCTCGGCGACCTCGGCGAGGTCATCCGCGACCGCACCCTCGTCCTCAATGTGCTGCGCGGCCTCAACGAGAAATTCGCCCACATGAAGGCCCACTTCAAGCGCTCCAAGCCGTTCCCCTCCTTCGATGAGGTACGCAACGACCTCATCCTCGAGGAAATCGACTCCAGCGCACCAACACCACCTCCGGTGACCACCCTCGTCGCTGCTCCAGCGCGGCCTTCCGGCGGCTCTGCTCCCCCCGGCACCCCCTCCACTGGTGGCTCGGCGGCGCCCCATGGCGGATCCACCCGCTCCACGGCGCCCTCTGGCAGCACCAGCAGCGGCTCTGCCGGTGGAGGTCGCCGGCGCCGTCATGGCAACGGCGGCGGCGACAAGGCCACGGCGCCATGGCCCTCAATCTACAACCCGTGGACCGGGCAAATCACCATGTGGCCCGGTCCGCAGCAGCGCGGTGGCCAGGCTCCGCGTGCCCCCACGCCCCAGGCAACGTCCCAGCAGGCTGTGCTGGCTGCTCCCGCCCCCTACGCGCCTTTGCTTGCCCACTTCGCCCAGTTCGCCCTTGGGCCATTCCTGACGACGCCGTTCGGGCAGGCTGGTCCGCAGCCCACCACGGTGCCTGCTGCCTCGGTTGACCATGCCTCACCATGGACACCGTGGTCCGGATCTTGGGATCAGCCGTCCCTCGCCAGCAACTTCAGCACCATGACCCTCAATCCTCCCGGTGCAACTGATTGGGTCATGGACTCCGGCGCCTCCAGTCATATGACTCCCGACACTGGTAACATCTCCTTGTTTCGCCCACCACGCTCCTCCTCCATTGTAGTTGGCAATGGTTCCACTTTACCTATCACAGCATCTGGCCACTCTGTCCTCCCAGGTCTCTTTTATCTCAATAATATCCTTGTTGCTCCTGATATCATTAAAAACCTCGTCTCTGTTCGTTAGTTCACTATTGATAATAATTGTTCTGTCGAATTTGACCCGTTTGGCCTCTCTGTGAAGGATCTCAATTCCCGGAGCGTGATCGTCAGGTGCAATAGTTCCGGGCCCCTCTACACTCTCACCGCCCCAGTGCATTCCACGGAGTCCTATGCCCTTGTTGCAGCGGCCCCCTTCGCCACTTGGCATCGTCGTCTTGGGCATCCTGGGCATGAGGCTCTGTCCACCCTCGCTAGTACCTCCGCCATCCGTTGGAATAAAAACACTAGTGATTCTCTTTGCCATGCATGCCAAGTTGGGCGTCACATTAGATTACCTTTTGGAACCTCCTCGCGAGCCATTAAGAATTTTGATTTGATTCATTGTGATTTGTGGACCTCCCCTGTTACTAGTGTGTTCGGTTTCAAATATTATCTTGTTATTCTTGATGACTGCTCGCACTTCCTTTGGACGTTCCCGCTACGGCTCAAATCCGAGACGTTTCCTGCCTTGGCCAATTTTTTCTCTTATGTGAAGACGCAGTTCTGTTGCACCATTCGGAGCATTCAGTGTGACAACGGCCGCGAGTTTGATAACTCTTCAACTCGCGCCTTCTTTCTCACCAATGGCGTCTTGCTCCGGATGTCGTGCCCCTACACGTCCTCTCAAAACGGTAAAGCCGAGCGTATGATTCGTTCCATCAATAACAGCATACGTTCCATGCTCTTTCAGGCCTCCCTTGCCCCGTCATATTGGGTCGAAGGTCTTCACACCGCCACATATCTCATCAATCGACTACCCACCAAAACACTAGCACTCGGCACCCCCCCACTTTGCCCTGTTTGGCTCCCATCCCTCCTACGACCACCTCCGTGTGTTCGGCTGCGCATGTTACCCCAACATGTCCGCCACCGCGCCTCACAAGCTTGCTCCCCAGTCGAGTCTTTGCGTCTTTCTTGGCTACTCCAGTAACCACAAGGGTTACCGCTGCTTGGACCTCTCGTCCAACAGAATCATCACTTCTCGCCATGTGGTCTTGGATGAGACATGCTTTCCCCTCGCTGGCGCTCGAACATCGTCCACTGACCTTGACTTCTTGTCTGAGTTTGAGGTTTCGGTCTTTCCGATCGGTCCCTCCTCCCCTGCAGGTACTCGCCTCGCCTCTCCTGGCGCCTCGCCCGCCGCGGTTGCTGCGACCAACGTCGCCCCCGCAACGGCTACTGACGCCCCGGGCCTGCAGCGTCTGGTGCCGCACCTGCCCATCGCGCCCGCGCCACGCGTGGCCACGGCGTCACCCTCACCCGTCGCGCCACACGCGGCCCCGGCGGCTCCCGCGCCACGCGCGACCTCACCCCCGACGGCGCTGGCGCCTGCTGCGCCCTCGCTGGTGTACAGCCGCCGCGGTGTCGCCTTCACCCCTCGTGCGCCCCCGGCGGTCCTGTCATCCCCCGCGGCCCCGGCGGCCCCGTCATCCCCCGCGCTGATGGATAAGTCTCTGTGTTGGCTGGTGTTTGTAGGGCTACAGCACATGGCATGGCATCTTTTAGGACAGCATCTTTTTAGGACAGCATCTTAGGACAAGCATCTTAGGACAGCATCTTGACTAGCATCTAGGACAGCATCTTAGGACAAGCATCTTAAGGACAGCATCTTAGACTAGCATCTTAGCATATGCTTAGCTGGTTAACAGCCTATAAATTTGTATCCCCAACCCCTCAGGTTGGCATGGCATTGTGTGAGAAATAAACCTAGAAAATTGCCCCATCTCCAAGTGTCATCCTCTCGATGAGAGTAAGGATCTTGCTATCACCCAGAGCAAGAATCCAGCGACTAACAAGTGGTATCAGAGCCGTACTATCCTGTAGCCTGAGCATCTCCTGCTCAATCCCTTCTCCAGCCTCGCTTCCAGCCTCGCAGCAGCTCCAACCAGCAGCAGCAGCAGCTCCGACTGCCTCTGCTCACTCCTCCCCCCTGTTCAGACGAGCAGCAGCTCATCAGAGGCAGCTCTCTCTCCACGCAGCAGTCCCCCGGTGGCGCGCCATGTCCGCAGGACAGTCTCAGCGCTCGGTCGCCTCGAGCACGCGGCGGCGGCAGGAAGTCGAACTCGCTGTCGCATAGGAATGCGAGCGAGCGGCGGCACAGGCCGCTGCGGCGGCGGAAAGGGCGTCAAGGCTGGAGGTGGAAGCAGCGGCGGCGGCAGATGCAGCGCGTGCGGCAGCAGCGGAGGTCGAGGTTCTGCGCGGCAGCAACAGCAGCTCCATCTCTGCTAATGACAGCACCGACGCGGACCTTGAGCTGCTGGAGAGGGAGGCAGCGCGAGGGCGAGCGGCGCAGTGGGCAGCCGCGCACGCCCACGAGCGCGGCGGCAGCCCAGACAGGCGCGGACGTGCCGGCGGCGCTCCTGGAGGAGGCGCACACGGCGGTGGCGCTCCTGGAGGAGGCACACACGGCGGCGGCGTACGGGTCGACGGAGAGCGCGGCCTTCACAGGCGACGTGGCTCTCTCTCCCCGGTTTGGTACCGTGGTCACCACGAGTACCAGGCTGTCGTCAGGGACGTCGGCCCCGGCGGCGGGTGGCCTACTCTCACCAAGACCAACTACGTCGAGTGGGCTGCGGTGATGAGGGTAAAGCTCCAGGTGCGGCATATGTGGGATGCAGTCCGGTACGGCGACGTCGACTACGACCAGGATCGACGGGCGCTGGATGCTCTCATCGCTGCAGTCCCGCCCGAGATGCAGTTCTCGCTTACCAACAAGCGGACTGCCAAAGAGGCTTGGGACGCCATCGCTGCAGCACGCATCGGTAGCGACCGCGCCCGCAAGTCTACATTGCAGGCACTACGCAAGGAGTGGGAGAACCTGGCCTTCAAGCCAGGTGAGGACGTTGATGACTTTGCTCTCCGTCTCAACACTCTGTTGCAGAAGATGGTGCAGTTCGGCGACGACACCTACGGCGAGGAGAGAGCTGCGGAGAAGCTCTTCCGCTGCGTCCCCGAGAAGTACAAGCAGATGGCTCGCTCGATCGAGTCTCTGCTGGACCTCTCCACGATGACGATCGAGGAGGCGTTGGGTCGCCTCAAGGTCGTTGACAGCGATGAGCCACAGCATCTCTCGGGACCCGTCACCATTGGCGGGAAGCTCCTCCTCACTCGGGAGCAGTGGGCTGCCGGCCAAGGTGACAGGAAGAAGGGGGAGCCTTCTTCCACGACAGGCGGCCGCAAGCGTGGCAAGCGCGGCAAGCCGCGCAAAGACGCCCAGGCAGGGGCGCGAGGACGTGCCGAGGGTGATGACCGTGGAGGCGCCCAGGGCGGCGCCGCTGGCAAGCAAAAGCCGGCACGAGACGACTCTTGCCACAACTGCGGCAAGCCTGGTCATTGGGCCAAGGATTGTCGACAACCACGACGCGGCCAGGCCCACGTCGCGCAGGCGGAGGAGGAGCAGCCGGCTCTGTTCATTGCTCATGCGAGCATCGAACTACCTCCAGCGGCACCGGCCGCAGCGGCTCTCCTCCACCTTGACGAGCCAAAAGCACACACCCTCCTCGGCGACAGTTCCGGCAACGACAAGACCGACGGGTGGTGCCTCGACACCGGCGCCACCCACCACATGACCGGGCGGCGGGAGTTCTTCTCCGAGCTCGACTCAGGCGTTTGAGGCACCGTCAAGTTCGGCGATGCCTCCGCTGTGGAGATCAAGGGCGTCGGATCTGTCGTCTTCGTCGCCAAGACTGGCGAGCACCGGCTGCTCACCGGTGTCTACTACATCCCCGCGTTGAGGAACTCCATCATCAGCTTGGGACAGCTGGATGAGAACGGATCGCGCGTGGAGATCGAGCACGGGGTGCTGCGCATTTGGGATCATCGCCACCGGCTCCTCGTCAAGGTCAACAGGAGCAACCGCCTCTATGTCCTTCACGCGCAGGTGGCGCAACCTCTGTGTCTTGCAGCCCGCCGCGATGACGACGCTTGGAGGTGGCACGAGCGCTTTGGGCACCTCAACTTTGATGGTGCGGGGCATGCCACACGTCGACCTCTCGCCAGGCGAGCTTCCGCGCCAAGGAGAAGCTGGAGCTCGTACACGGTGACCTCTGTGGCCCCGTGACACCGGCTACACCTGGTGGCCGGCGCTACTTCCTCCTCCTCGTCGACGACGTGTCCCGCTACATGTGGGCTGTCCTGCTCGACGTCAAGGCAGCCGCGGCGGACGCCATCAAGCGCCTTCAAGCTGCTGCGGAGGCGGAGTGCGGCCGCAAGCTTCGGGTCCTACGCACGGACAACGGCGGTGAGTTCACGGCGGCCGAGTTCGCGGCGTACTGCGCCGACGAGGGGATCCATCGTCACTTCTCCGCGCCGTACACCCCGCAGCAGAACGGCGTCGTCGAGCGCCGCAACCAGATGGTGGTGGCCACCGCCCGCGCCCTCCTCAAGCAGAGAGGGATGCCGGCATTCTACTGGGGTGAGGCGGTGATGACTGCCGTCCACTTGCTCAACCGTTCCCCCACCAAGGCCCTCGACAGCAAGACACCATACGAGGCCTGGCACGGGCGCAAGCCCGCAGTGAGCCACCTCCGTGTCTTCGGCTGCCTGGCCTTCGTCAAGGAGCTCAACCACGTCGGCAAGCTCGACGACCAGAGCACGCCAGGGGTCTTCATCGGCTACACGGAGGGCGCCAAGACCTACCGCGTCCTCGACCCTGCGACACGGCGCGTGCGCATCACGCGTGACGTCGTGTTCGACGAAGGGCGAGGCTGGACGTGGGGCAAGATGGTGGATGACGGCTCGACTCCGACGACCAGCGATTTCGTCATCGACTACGTCCACTTCGAGGAGGCGGGGGGAGCCAGCAGCTCGTCTTCACCGAGCTCGCCTACCCCACCACCTCGTTCGCCACCACCTCCGGCGAGTCCTTCACCACCGCCACCACCAGCTCCGGCAAGCCCACAGGCTCCAGCGAGTCCACCGCCAGCACCGCCGGCCACGCCTTGCTCTCCTACACCGGCGCCTACTCCTTCAGGCTCGGCACCGGCAGCTTCGGCCCACGACGAGCAGCGCACGGTGGAGTTCGCCACTCCGCTGTCCAACGACGAGGATCGCATCGACGCCTACCACGGCGGCGAGCCTCTGCGCTACCGTACCGTGGACGACCTCCTCGGCGAGCAGCCGGTCCCTGAACTAGCGCAGCGCGACTTCGAGGCGGAGCTGCACCTTGCACAGGACGACGGCGAGCCTCGCTCCTTCGCCGAGGCAGAGAGAGACGCGGCATGGCGTGCCGCGATGCAGGAGGAGATGGACGCCGTCGAGCGAAACAAGACGTGGGAGCTGACCGATCTTCCAGCCGGCCACCACGCCATCTCTCTCAAGTGGGTCTTCAAGCTCAAGAAAGACGAGGCTGGAGAGGTGATCAAGCACAAGGCGCGTCTCGTGGCACGTGGCTTCGTCCAGCAGGAGGGAGTCGACTTCGACGATACCTTTGCGCCTGTTGCACGAATGGAGTCCGTGCGTCTCCTCGCCCTCGCAGCCCAGGAGGGCTGGCGCGTCCATCACATGGACGTCAAGTCTGCTTTCCTCAACGGCGACTTGAAGGAGGAAGTCTACGTCCGCCAGCCGCCGGGATTCATCATCCCCGGCAAGGAGAGCAAGGTCCTCCGCCTGCGCAAGGCCCTCTACGGCTTGCGGCAGGCATCGCGAGCTTGGAACGCCAAGCTGGACTCCACCCTCAAGCAAATGGGATTCCAGCAGAACGCTCACGAGGCCGCGGTCTACCGGCGGGGCAAGGGAGGCAATGCCCTGCTGATAGGCGTCTACGTCGACGACCTTGTGATCACCGGTACCAAGGAGGAGGAGATCGAGGCATTCAAGGCGGAGATGAAGGCCACCTTCCAGATGAGCGACCTCGGGCCCCTCTCCTTCTACCTCGGGATCGAGGTCCACCAGGACAGCTCCGGCATCTCTCTTCGCCAGACTGCCTACGCCAAGCGCATCGTGGAGCTGGGCGGCCTCACCGACTGCAACCCAGCCCACACTCCTATGGAGGAGAGGCTGAAGCTGAGTCGTGAGAGTACGGCGGAGGAGGTGGACGCGACGCAGTACCGGCGCATTGTGGGCAGCCTTCGCTACCTTGTCCACATGCGACCGGACTTGGCGTTCGCCGTCGGCTACGTCAGCCGGTTCATGCAACGACCGACGACGGAGCACCAGCAGGCCGTGAAAAGGATCCTCCGCTACGTCGCGGGCACCTCCGACTACGGCTTGCACTACCCAAGGTGCCCCGGCGCGGCGCACCTCATCGGGTACAGCGACAGCGACCTCGCCGGCGACATCGACACGAGCAAGAGCACCAGCGGGACGCTGTACTTCCTCGGCAAGTGTCCGATCAGCTGGCAGTCGGTCAAGCAGCAGGTGGTGGCTTTGTCTAGCTACGAGGCAGAGTACATTGCAGCCACTACCGCTTCTACTCAGGCTCTGTGGCTGGCTCGGCTGCTTGGCGATCTCCTTGGCAGAGACGCGGAGGCAGTGGAGCTCAGGGTGGACAGCAAGTCCGCCTTGGCCTTGGCGAAGAACCCTGTCTTCCATGAGCGCAGCAAGCACATCCGGGTGAGGTATCACTTCATCAGAAGCTGCCTGGATGAAGGGAGTGTCCGGGCCAACTACATCAACACCCAAGACCAGCTCGCCGACTTCCTGACCAAGTCTCTTGGGCGGATCAAGTTCCAGGAGCTTAGCGCCAGGATCGGGATGGCTCAGATTCCTCACAAGGAGACACACAAGACTTAGGGGGAGAGTGATGGATAAGTCTCTGTGTTGGCTGGTGTTTGTGGGGCTGCAGCACATGGCATGGCATCTTTTAGGACAGCATCTTTTTAGGACAGCATCTTAGGACAAGCATCTTAAGGACAACATCTTGACTAGCATCTAGGACAGCATCTTAGACTAGCATCTTAGCATATGCTTGGCTGGTTAACAGCCTATAAATTTGTATCCCCAACCCCTCAGGTTGGCATGGCATTGTGTGAGAAATAAACATAGAAAATTGCCCCATCTTCAAGTGTCATCCTCTCGATGAGAGTAAGGATCTTGCTATCACCCAGAGCAAGAATCCAGCGACTAACACGCGCCACCCACGGCCCCGACAGCTCCCACGCCACGCGCGGCCCCGTCACCTGTGCCCCGCGCAGCATCACCTGCTGCGCCCCTGCTGGTGTACAGCCGCCGTCCGCGCCCTTTCGCTGCTGCGCCTGTCCTGGCGGCTCCATCTCCTTCACCGCCCGTGGCCCCTGCACCTGCTCGGCTTCCATTCAGTCCGGTGTTCAAGCCTGCGACTGTTCGTACTGTTCTGTCTCTGGCGCTTTCTCAACACTGGCCGGTTCACCAGCTGGACGTCAAGAATGCCTTCTTGCATGGCACTCTCACTGGGACGGTCTACTGCTCACAGCCCATAGGTTTTGTTGATCCTACTCAGCCACATGCTGTTTGTCGTCTCAATAAGTCCCTGTATGGTCTGAAGCAGGCGCCTCGTGCCTGGTACAGTCGCTTTGCTGCACATCTGCTCACTTTGGGATTCACTGAGGCCAAATCTGACACCTCCTTGTTCATCTATCGCCACGGGACCGACAAGGCATACTTACTGCTATATGTGGATGACATTGTCCTCAATGCCTCCAGCCAGAATCTCCTTCGTCGCATCATTACTGCACTTCAGAAGGAATTCTCCATGAAGGATCTCGGTGTCCTCCATCACTTCCTGGGTGTGGCTGTCCAGCAGCGTACTGATGGCCTCTTTCTTTCACAACGGCAGTACACTCTGGATGTGCTTGAGCGAGCTGGCATGACTAACTGCAAGCCGTGCAGCACCCCCGTCGACACTCATGCCAAGGTCTCCTCCACAGCCGGTGCGCCTGTCAGCGACCCCACTCAGTACCGCAGTTTGGTTGGTGCCTTACAGTACCTCACCTTCACTCGGCCCGATATCTCTTATGCAGTTCAGCAGGTGTGTCTCCACATGCATGATCCTCGTGACGTTCATCTCTCCGCAGTTAAACGCATCATGCGCTATCTGCACGGTACAATTGGTCATGGCCTTCTTCTGCGACCATCGACGACCACTGCTTTACTTGTCTACACCGATGCTGATTGGGCTGGTTGTCCAGACACACGCAAGTCTACTTCAGGCTACGCTGTATTCCTTGGTGACAACCTGGTTTCCTGGTCCTCCAAGCGGCAGAACACGGTGTCCCGCTCGAGTGCCGAGGCTGAGTACCGGGCGGTCGCCAATGGCGTGGCCGAGGCTTGCTGGCTTCGACAGTTGTTACAGGAACTCCACAGTCCCCTGACGAAGAGCACCTTGGTCTATTGTGATAATGTCAGTGCTGTCTACTTATCAACCAACCCTGTTCAGCATCAGCGCACGAAGCATGTCGAGATTGATCTCCACTTCGTCCGCGAGCATGTTGCTATTGGAGATGTTCGCGTTCTCCATGTCCCGACGACATCCCAGTTTGCTGACATCTTCACCAAGGGTCTTCCCACTTCTGTTTTTTGTGAGTTTCGCTACAGTCTTAACGTCTGTCCTATGGACGTTCCGACTGGGGGGGGTGTTAGAGTTTATCTCTTTCCCTGTTTAGGTGATCCCCCTCTATATTTAGGTGGCTGGCGGTTGAGTCTTTTACGCCCAGCCTTTCCTTTTGCGCCTGCTCTCCCGGATCTTCTCCCTGGTCTTGATTCTATAAATCAGGTAGAGAAAGATTACCGGTATAGCTATATATATTGTACTCCTGTTCTTCAGTTGTATACACAAGCAATATTAGCGCTATCAGTAAGCAATGGTTTGTGTTCTTTTTTTAAGCAGGAGTTGTCATCAGATACAGCAAAAGTAAATATGGGAAAAATTTAGATGTGGACTTATATGCTCTAAATAGTCAGAAATATATATATATATATATATATATATATATATATATATATATATATATATATATATATATATATATATATATATATATATATATTGTAAATATTGATGTATCAATATGTTCCTTAGCCTTGCTGAGCTACTTTTTGTGTAATATTTTTTTACTTGTTAATGTCACAGAAGCTCATTCATAAATAACCAATTCTTTCCATTTACGCATTTACCCTTCCATGTGTCAACAATAGCTACAAGAAAGGTGCTTCCTCGTAAATCAATAAATCATAATTGATGACGATTTTCAGTTTTGATAGAATAAAGCTGGTAAAGGGGAAATGGGAAATTGAAACTTTGAAGGGTAAAAGTGATTGGCAACTAACATGATTTCCTTATCTTACTTGATCATGACAAAAATGTTTGTTTTTCTGTGTTTGCACTAAACCATCCTTTTGGATGATCTAAATAGATAGTTCGCATAAAGGCATAAAATCCTGGGAATTGTAGTGTGGTCACAGACACTGTGGTATGGACAGAACATGTTGCGTTATATATTGTTTTAGAGAAATAGGGTAACAATTTGTTGTCGTCCATTTTTTCAGGAGTACTTTGCTTCCATCCTATTTTACTAGAATTATTTTGTAGGTTAACAATAATGTGCGGACACTCACGTATACCTGATGATAACAATTGTTTTAGCTTGTTTTGATGAGTTTTATAACATGTGATATGATTTTTTTTAATCCGTAGCAACGCACGGGCATTCAGCTAGTCCTACAGAAACAAATCAGCATTGGTACATGTGCGACTCAACCTGATGTTGAGAATCTTAAGATGTCCTTAGCTTCTATCACCAATGGCACTGAATCAGAAAATGTCCTGGACAAATCAAGCAGCACAACAGCAAAAGAATCAAAGAAGAAAGGCCAGAAAAGTAAAACCCACCCAGGAAATTGCATTGAAAAAGGTTTGCAAAAGAAGCAGAAAGTGCACTCAGAACAACCTGCAATGCAGTATGCTCTGTTAGATGCTTCTGCCCATTGCCCAATCTGGAAATGCCATGTTTCAGGTAATTTCCCATTTTTTTCCATTTTAGTTGTGGTGTCAGGATGTCCATTTTATAATCATACAAGTTTGAATATATGCCTCATGTTAATTTTGGACCAATGCCGTGTGGATCCCTCATGTAGAAAGTTTATTATTGGCTGCAGGAAATTATATAAACTTCTCTGCTGTCCTGGGATTCTTTCTGTTTCAGATCACATGTTTCTCTGCAGAGCAATTGTTGGACAAAGTTTATGACATGCATCTTATAAGTTTCACTGCTGTACTGACATGATGCTGTGTTAGTGTTTGTGTTATTACTTTGAAGTGTAAGAAGCTATTGTGTGGCTCGTGTGAGTAAAATTTCTGTCTACATTATATATTGGTAGCTGAGGACTGCATTAGTAGGTGTATTGGACTCAAGAATCTAACTTTCCAACTTTGCATTATCTCATCTCATGCTGCACAGTGTTAGTGCTTCTTAGTGCAATCAATATTCATAACAATTTGCAACATGCAGGGCTTGGAGGCTCTTCCTAACATGTCCCCAGTGGGTAGCCAAGCTCCAGCCTATAAAGCTTACAGGGTATGAAGTTATGATCTTTGAATTGCTTCCCTGCAACATTGGTGTGCTTTTGGTCATCTTGTATCGAATATTTATTTATTTCTTTTGATCCAGGGGATTGGCCTTTCAAGTCCTACTGCGCCAATCAACTATGAAGGAATGCACTCTGGCATAAATCCCACGTTCACTCCGGTATCAAGAGTACTTTTGATTGAATCCATCATGCCAATTCTGGCCAGCCCATTGAGTATTGAAAATTTTATTAGTGCAAGTGTCACCTTTTCAGGAACTAGGTTATGTCACCTATCACACTTCTCTGGCGTCAAGTAACAGCCAGCACGACCAGGCAAATGATATTAGGATATGCGGTTGCCTCTTTACCCCCTCATGTGTTTTTCTTTTGCATGTACATTTGTTTAATTTTGTCGCTTCTTTCTCAGTCCAATGAGCACTTAGGCACAAAATCAGCTGAGTTCACCAATCTGCATTGTTCATCTGTAGACCTTGTAGAAATCATTGATTCATTGTCTATTTGGAGGCACCCCACATCTCTCTTTGGAACACAATTAATGGGATATGTGAGCTCCCTCTGGCATATTGAAGGCTTCTTATGATGTATACATGTCGTCCATGAACTGTATATGGCAATGAGCAGCTGCACAAATGGGCTTATACATCATTGGTATGCAGCATTTCACTTGTCACAATCAACTGTAGTCTTTTTCTTGTTGCTAGCAACCTGAGTTGCTTGTTATTTATTGTAGTTTGCAAATTGGTAGTAGGAGCATTGCTATATCTTTAGCTTAGCCTGTAGGAATGTATATATATATCGTAATGTACAAATTGTAGGCCAGCATCTAGGCTGCTGTTTTTTGGTTTGCTAGGAAATGTTTAGAAATGTAAGCATGTAAGCTTGACTCATTTCACTCCGCCTAGTTTATTTCATTGTCCTAGGAAGCTGGACTGATGAGTACGGCACTATGAGGGCTGTTTACCTGTAGGCTCACTTTGGATGGGTGGAGGGATGCATAGTAAAAGAATTCATCCTGAATAGGTGGATGTTAATTTAATTATTTATTGACTATATGAGTAGATGGTGCATATAGATTGTTATTACTAACCATCCAAGGTTGCAAGTCAGAACGTCCAGTGAGGTCTAGGGTTTGGTGACCTCCAACCATGGTTGTTACGGCGTTGCCTAGGCGACGCCTGGGCGTCGCGGCGGAGCTGGGTGGACGCTATGCACATTCGCCGCGACTTGGCAGGGAGGGGAGGCGGCGGGGGGAGAAGGCACGGGGAGGGGAGGAGGCGAGGCGGCGAGGGATGAGGCGAGTGAGTTCGGGAGAGAGAGAGAGAGAGAGAGAGAGAGAGAGAGAGAGAGGAGTCGGCAGAGCGAGTGAGTTCGGGCGAGTGAGTTTGGGAGGAGAGGTATGTATGCATGTTGGGAGAGAGAGAGAGGAGTCGGCAGAGTTCGGTAGAGGTATGTATGCAGAGTTTGACCAATACGTACATGCATGCTAGAGCTTGGTGACTCATCATGGCGTCCAGGCGCCGTGGTTGCCAACTACGCCATGACAACCATGCCTCCAACAAAGCCTAGGGGTCCAGCCACCTCTAGCAGTTGGTTGAGTCTCTAGCAGTTTCATTGCTGTGGTGTATGAGCATTTCACCAGTGTTGAAAACCTGATTGAGTCTATCATTTCTACTAACTCTGTTTTCAAATAGTTGGCGCTTTTGACCAAATCATGTATACCAAGGAAGTCATTTTGTGGATAATATGTGACCAAAATGCCCTCTAATAGTACCACAAGCATACACAATTAGTAATTAAAGTGAAGGGTGATGGGTACAGTTAGTAGGGGTAGTTGTAGTTGTTGGGGGGGGTGCAATCCACCTCAGGAATGGGAAAATGCCAAGCATTTGTGAACAAAATATTTGGTGAAAGTGCCAAGGAATTTGAGAATGGAGGTAGTAATTTTCTGGAAACTCTGTTTTCAGCATTTTTGCTCAAACCCTCTGAACATGACCACTAATTCTTGCTTAATTTAAACGGCAAAACTCCTGCCTTTGATAAAAAAAAAGAATTGGATGCACAAAATAGACACCAAATACTAGTCAAATCATACTCCTGTGCCCATATCCATTTTTATAACAGCGTATAGACAACCAATATACTTTAAGTTGCAAAATAGTATAGGTGTTTCTCTACATAGTTCCAAACTAAAAGAGTGAGTGATCATGGATGAGTGTCCAAACAATTGCTATATGTATTACACAATAATATATACTGAAGTAGAAGAAGACAATTTAGCTTAGTGATCTCACAACAAAAGTTGGCTGATAAGCTTAGCAGCCTTAGCAAGCTTGGCTAATGAATTTGACCTTTACATTTATTTAGACAAATCTGGTGTTTGCATGTAAACCATGTTGTAGAACAATTCTATTGTAAGAACTAAGAAAGGACAAATGAACCATGCCTGCAAGATAATGAAAATTCAAAGAAAGTAAACAACTTTCTTTAAAAGCAAAGGGGTCAAACTTCCAGGAGAAAAAAGAAAAAAGGAAAGTCGTTGGCTCTATATTGTTATGGACTAAGCATTGATTGCTGCTGTATTAATTTCACTAATTGACATTTTAATCTATATAAAAAATGTAGCTTACATTATACAACCGGCAAGTTTGTATAAGACAAGACAAACTAAATTCCTACCACTGTTATGTAAGGCTCCATTCAAATCTAAATGTTTGTTGTAAAAAAAGATTGGATGCAATGCAAGTAGAACGAGAGCTTCCTGCAATAGCTCGAAGTAGTCTTGGCATTGGAGGCACGTCAAGTTCAAATAAACCCTCAAGAATTTGAACCACTTCACCCATCGTAGGTTGATCAAACTCATCATCTTGAATGCACCAACAAACAACCTTACAAGCTCTTTCAGCCTCCTTTAGATTGAAATCACCATGTAATTTGTGATCTACCAAGCTTCCCACAGTTCAGAAACGTCATCACAGACGGTTTTGTGAGCTATCTGAATTTATGGGTCAGTAATGATACGAGGTCATTATAGACGGCTTTCGAATCATCTGTGATGTAAATATCACATACGGTTTTTAATTATAAACCGTCTGTAATAGGTATAATCACAGACGGTTTCTAGTACTAGATATGATATTAGGAAAGTTTTTACCATCCTTAAAAGGTATTAGGAGGTACTGGTATCTCGCTACCAAATTATATATAAATTCTTAGTACTTAGCGGTTGCCGCAGGCAACTAGGTGAACACGGCGACGCATGTAGCAGCCGCATATGTGCCGGATGGGCTACAGTCAGGCACGGGCGCATAAAGCTAGGTTGGCCGAGACTAGTTGGGCTTCCCAAATAAATAGTTAGCTTTCCTTTCCTAGTATTAGATATGATATTAGAAGAGTTTTTATCATCCTTAAAAGGTACTAGGAGGTACCGGTACCTCATCACCAAATTACATATAAATTCTTGGTACCTACTTAGGTACCTCCTAGTACCTCCTGGTACCTTTTCAAGGATAGTAAAAATTCTCTGATATTAGAGATTGGTCTCCTATTTAGTTAAGATATGCTATTAGAGATGGATTATTCGGGTTTAGCCATATATGGGGTGCCGCATGATTGGAAAAAAAATCAAGAAGTTATTTCCTCTTCACCTCTCCTGGGTGCGCCCTGCCGGTGCACTGCTCATCTGCTCCTGGGTGCGCGCTACTGGCGCACTGCTCATCTGCCGGCAATTCAAACCCCGTCCTCCCACTTCACACTCTTATAACCTTTGCCAGTTGAATCCGGTTCATAACAGTGTTTCTCTACATAGTTCCAAACTAAAAGAGTGAGTGATCGTGCATGAGCGTCCAAACAATTGCTATATGTATTACACAACAATATATACTGAAGAACACAATTTAGCTTAGTGATCTCACAACTAAAGTTGGCTGATAAGCTTAGCAGCCTTAGCAAGCTTGGCTAATGAATTTGACATTTACATTTATTTAGACGAATCTGGTATTTGCATGTAAACCATGTTGTAGAACAATTGTATTGTAAGAACTAAGAAAGGATAAATGAACCATGCACGCAAGATAATGAAAAATCAAAGGCAGTGAACAACTTTCTTTGAAAGCGAAGGGGTCAAGCTTCCAGGAGAAAAAATAAAAAAAGGAAAGTCGTAGGCTCTATATTGTTATGGACTAAGCACTGATAGCTGCTGTACTAATTTCACTAATTGACATTTTAATCTATACACAAAATATAGCTTACATTACACAACTGGCAAATTTGTATATAAGACAAGATAAATTAAATTCCTATCACTGATTATGTGAGGCTCCGTTCAAATCCAAATGTATGTTGTAAAAAAGATTAGATGCAAGTAGAACTAGAGCTCCCTGCAATAGCTTCAAGTAGTCTTGGCATTGGAGGCATGTCACGTTCAAATAAACCCTCAAGAATTTGAACCACTTCACCCATCGTAGGTCGATCAATCTCATTATCTTGAATGCACCAACAAGCAACCTTACAAGCTCTTTCAGCCTCCTTTAGATTGAAATCACCATGTAATTTGTGATCAACCAAGCTTCCCACATCTCCTTCGAGAAGCTTACACACGATTTGTACAGGGAAATAAACAGCACCATGACCACTAGCGGTAGATTCTCCATCCGAGTTCCTCCTTCCCGAAACAATTTCCAACAAAACCATCCCATAGCCATAAACATCAACTTTTGATGTGATAGCCGTCCCACTAATCCATTCAGGTGCGAGATATCCTATAGTTCCTCTCATTGTAGTCAAAACTCGGCTAAAATCTCTTCCTAAAAACTTTGCCATTCCGAAGTCTGCAATTTTGGGAATGAATGATCCATTGAGAAGTATGTTTTGAGGTTTAATATCACAGTGTATAATGCAGTCTCGACAGTTCTCATGCAAGTAGGCTAGTCCTCTAGCAACTCCAAGAGCTATTTGATATCTAACATTCCAATTCAAGATTTGAGCATCACTTGGGAATAGATGGGTATCAAGGGAACGGTTAGGCATATATTCATAAACAAGCAGTTTGCTATCACTGTTGCTACAGAAGCCAACTAGTTTAATTAAATTTATATGCTGGATAAGTCCAATTGAGCTCACTTCAGCCCTGAACTGCTTCTCCCCTTGATGTGCACCATCAAGCTTTTTCACTGCTATGGTTGTTGAGTCACGGAGAAATCCCTTAAATACAGAACCAAAACCGCCTTCTCCCAACTTTTCTGAGAAGTTTTTAGTTGCACGCTGCAAATCAATATATCTAAATGCAACAATTCCATTCCCTCCTTGAACTTCATTAAGTGTGCAACTATATCTCTTCCTCTTTTTCCACCAAATCATGAGTGCCAGCAAAACCAAAATGGCAAAGCTTAAACCAAGGACAATGGCAATGATCATTCCTCTTATTTTCTTTTTCAAACTTTGCTCCTCTTTCTCAGCAAGGCGAAGGTAAAGAATTCCTCCATTAGTGTCAGAACACAGCTGCTGTTTTACATTGAGTAATTCTTCGTGCCAGACCAAGCAGCCACCACTGCCATAGGAATATGCAGTACAAGAGCAATTACTTAAGCAAACTACTCTACATTTGTCTGCACTTGTAGCAGCTTCGATGCTGCGGCCATTTTGAGGCAATCTAACACACGGTATAGAATAGAACTTGTCAGTCGAACTTGCTGTGCTTTTGTTGCTAACACAGTCTAATGGAGTGTCTCTCATGCACCCACCTGTTCGGTCATCTAGTTCCCAATCCTTTGGTGACCTTATGGAGAAACCTTTCATGCACTTGCAGAACCCACTGTAGTCATTACAATATCTTATGGAGAAAGGCCCACAAACAGCCAAGACATCACATGGAAGTTCGGGTTGGCGGTAGCCCATTACCCATTGCTGTACATCCTCAACCCAAAGGAACCCCTCTATTCGACCTGAGACTTCCAACTGAAAACGGACAATTATTTTCTCGTGTAGTAAGTTATATGTGCAGTACTTCTCTTGGTCGTTGTCGACAATTGTAAAATTGAAATCAGGGCTGCGTAACATCTCTGGCAACAAGTCAAAGTATTGTCCGTTCCATACCCCACTCGACCAATATGGTATGGACGAGTTCAACAGTGTCAAGACGAATTGATTAGCACCACTTGGGTCTAATTCATAACAGTATTTGCCAGGAGCCAGGTCAATCAAATTCTTCCTAGAAACCAGACGGCGATTCAGACCAGTGACCTTGTTCCAACCAAGTTTTGCACCAGGGAGTAAAGTATCTGTGGGGTAGTCAAAGCTCTGCCACAACACATCTGATGAGTTTGAGGAATTCTGTAGGATGAGGTTTCCATTGTTCAGTAGCATAGCAATGGTGTTGTTGGTTCTGGTATTTGTTTCGGTGGACCAGATGATGGATTTGGTGGCTTGGTTTGAGATGACAAGGTTGCCATCACCGGAGATTGTGAGCTCTGATGTGGTGGGGTCTGTGATCGGGTTATCCCCGTTGGCGGTCCAAACCGGAGTTAGCTTGGGGACCTTGTTGAACCATATGCCGAGGTACCAGTTCAGGGTGTTGTGGGAGGACTTACTGCCGGTATGGAAGAAGCCGAGCGTGAACTTGGCGTTGCTGGAGATAAGCCTGTCGTCGCCGGTGAGTGCATGACCTGGTGAGATGGTGTCCGTGGCAGCAGAACATTGAAGAATGTGTAGGCAGAGGAGGATCGCGGAGAGGGTGTGGAGGAGATGCATGACGAGGGAACCAAAACAACAGTGTCCGTGGGAGAAGTGTCTAAGCTAGCTAGCTAGGACTAGTACTAGTAACTAAGGAGGACGCTGATAAGCTGATTGCTAAGTGCTGCTGCTGCTTTAACCCATGGAGCAGGGTAATGGCAGTTCTGTTACTCATTCTTTACCAATGCCCACCGGCGAGAAAGGCATCTACTGTGCACGGCACGGCATCTACTGTGTGGCCTGGTTCAAAAAGGTCATACAAGTACTTGTCGTCTTATTGATTATAACAGGAAGTTCTACTCAACCTGGTTCATAAAGGCCATATAAGTGCTTGTCGTCTCATTGATTATTACAGGAAGTTTTACTCAACGCTAAACGGCTGCCTTATAAAAGAAAAGATAATGTGCGTATGTTGAACGCGCGACCTCCCTTGCAAGTACGCACATCTCTTTCGCGGCACAGGCACGGCTAATGGAGTGCACGTACGGGCTGCGTCTGCCCTCTGCTACACGGAAGCCTCCTTAACCGTAACAACCCGATTTTTGTAATCCAATCCAATTACTTGAAAATACGTAAATTTTAAAACCTTTTGATGAATTTGGTATTATCTGATTTTTTAGATTTTTATTCGAGGATCTTGATTGAAGTTTGTGCTTAAAACAAATCAATTAATAAAAAGAAAACCAAAATCTAGGGTTAAAAGATATAATTGGCAGAGCATATTAAAAATAGAAATCCAAATTTGAAAAGATGAAATTCAAATTCGGAACTCCAATTTCAAATCCAAAACCCAAAATGAAAATATAAAGGAAAATCCAAGTTTGGCCAACCCATTTTCTCTTCCTCCCTCCTTTCCTTCCCTTGGCCCATCGGCCCACTTCTCCCTCTCCTCTTTTCCTTCTCCCTCTCTTCACCCCTCGGTCGAGTGCCTGACCCGGCCTCGCTGCTCACGATGTGCCGCATGAGCACGAGTGACCTCTGCCCGCTGTTCTCGCGTCGCACCGTTCACCCAAGCCTTGGCCCATCCTGCACGATCGTCGCCATGCCGTGTGCATGCACATGCCATGCCAAGCGCGCCTGCGTTGCAAGCTGCCCACGCCGCCCTCAGCCATCGTGCCTCCTGCTGTGCTTGCATAGCATTCACCGCCTCCCCCTTTGCTATTTAAGTCGCCGAGCTCCCTTTCTTTCCCCCTCACCACTCCTCGCTCTCTCCCGAGCCTTACCATTGCCTGCGCTGAGCTCAGGAATCCACTGTCGTGCGCCAGCTGTGGCCCCACTGTGTGCCAACCATGGCCCCGTCGTGAGAAATCGCATCTCCGATGTGCTCCTCGCCAAATTGCTCACGTCAAATCGTGTGCTTGGTAACCTTCTTCAACCCCCTCACCCGATTTGGTTTTTATCCATAGAAGCTCGCTGACACCATCGTCTTCTTGATCTCCAGCTGCATCCGCCTCCCGCTCCGCCATTCCTTCTCTAGTGAGCCCCGACCCAATTACTCTAGCTACAACACCTCCTCAATCCATCTAGCTATCCCTGATGATGACGTTGGCCATCTCCCTCTCTAGATCACCGTCGCCATTAAAGAGCACCGTGTCGCCTCGGGTCACTATCGCCAACACACCTTAGACCTTCCCCGACATCATTGTCCTCTCCAGTGAGTTCCTCTTGTCTCCTATATGATCATCGTGCTCTAATTTTACTCGTTGTGTCCCCGCTCTCTCGGTTTCCATGGTCGTCGTGCCTTCGCCGCTGCTATGCGCCGTCGTGCCGCTGTTGTAGTTCACTGCCAGCTATGCCTTCACTGTGCGTAGGTTCACCGGGGTCCTGGCAACCCATTTTCGGTATTGCTGTCATGCACCTCGCCGGTGCAAGTTGGGCTAGACCAGAGCAATGTTTCTCTATTTTGGGCACGTGAGGTCACTATAGCAGCTGAAGCATCTAGGCTACTAGAAATGGTTGTGGTAATTATTGACAATCATGCTTAAGGGACTAATGTGTTTGTTAAGATGATTGAAAGATTTAGTCTCAGATTTGGAAGACATCATGGAGAAAAATGTGAAAAGCATGCAAAGATGATTATGGATTGACATGGCTCAAAGCAAGGCTAGAGGCAAAGGTATAAAATAGCCTAAGGACCCCTTTTCTAGATTTTATCGGTCTTGGCATATGTTGAATTAAGACCAGATTGATAGGCTAAATGCTGTACTATTAAGAGAGGTCATGACTAGTAACTTGATGCTGATCTTGCACCACATTGCTCAATCCTAGTCATGCATACATTTGAAATTGATTTGTTAAACTCTCTAGACTTTTTCTTGAAAACTAGTATGACCGTCATTAGCACCACGGTAGTATCGCTGCATCGGTATTAGCGAGGTGCTTATTTGGATTTCTTTAGGAATGGTACTACTTCAGCTCTTCTCTGGTAGCACCGTTGCAGTATGATCGCAACTTGTGTCTGATATGATTGCATCTGTGGTTTGACCTCATCTTTGTTGGTACCTCACCTTTGCTGGTAGTAGTTATTTTCTAGAGAGTCACGTAATCGAGAAAGAGTGGTCGAGCTAACCAACATTGACGGCACATACTCGCCTTAAGCTTGACCAATACCGTGAGGCAAAGGGAAATGCATATGTGCTTTGTTGAGGTTTGTTTGATATAATCTTTACGCATACTTGGGAGTCGGCATGTCTTGCTAGGGGCTAATACTGATTAGTGGACGAGTAGGAGTACTTGGACCATGTCTAAGTGTACGTGAACCTATAGGGTCGCGCACTTAAAGGCCTATGATATAATTCGAATGGTGATCTGAATTTATGTGGATCACGAGTTATACCTATATATAGAGGGACAGTGGCATAGGGTTTTTTAGAGACAATTTGGAATTCTCGAAACCCTAGTCACCACGCCTTTATCATCTAATACCACGCAGCCGATGCTAGCACTCCAGCGCGTGGTGTTCCTGCCCCGCGTGTGTAGATACCTTAGAGGTGTTGATGCGAAGCTTTAACACTAGGATGATCCGCAGCATGTGACAATCACAAGGAGCTAAAGGAGGAGACGTGCGGCTAGTATGACTATGACCGCATCAACACGCTACATTATCTCTACTTTTGCTATGAGTCTGCGTGTCTAGTGGTAATCCTGTGATCTACCAGTTGGTTTTCCACCATCAGGGTAGACAGTGAAGGCGTAAATTCATGGAGCACGCAAGAGATCAATTTTGGTTGATCGAATCAGAGTTGCGATCGAAAAGGGTTAATGTGATTAATACAATGTGATTTGCATGGATGGAACAGTAGATTGGATCTAAGTGGTCCAACAATTATTGAAACAGGGTCTACTGCCCCTATGACCCCCGAAAGGGGGCTGCTGCCCCTTAGACCTTGTGACTAGGATAATAACTTGGTATGTTAGATAGAATACGATTCTATGCATATTTGTTTTGCATGATTGTTGTGAATAGTATGGCCCATTATGTATGAGATGCATATATGTATGTAATATTTATGGCATGTGTATCGTCCTTAATGTAGCCCAAGGCTGTCTATATTTGTATAACGACCTACGTGTCAACTTGTGTTGCTTCTTCACTCCTTGTGACCTTTACTAGTACGTACTATGGAGTAAAAGCTTAGTGGGAATACTTGCAGGTTTTGGCGAACAAGAAGCGTGGTGATAGAGATCACCATGTAAAGGGTCATACTATATTACGATGCAATGTGATTGTCTATGAATGACTTTATAATTCTATTCATTTATTTCTATGCATGTTATTTAATTATTACGAATGCTTTTAACATGGTAGAAATTGTAACGCTCTAGGGTCCAAACCGGCTTTAGACGTAACCCCATTTTGGATAGGCCACGCACATGTAGCAACTTGCTTGCACTTTCATCCTCGCTTCACGCAAAACGGTTAACCGGATGTTGCTATCATTGGAAGCTCTAAGCTTATATGATAGTGCTTCTTAAGCTAAACTAGCAAGGTGGGACTAATCCACGCCCTCATATGCACACACACATATGGGCCATCATGGGCCTAATTCTATAGGGGCTGAGGTGTCACATACACCCCCCTCAAAGGACCCGATGTCCTCTCGGCCCAACATACCCACATTGGGGCAAATGATCAGGATCTCTCCTCTTGGCACATGTCCGTGTGTTCAGTGCTAGCACATATGCCATGCCGTGTGTCCACTCCGGGCCCACACATGCCATGCACCATATGCCTACGCTCCTGACTCGCACGCACTCATGTAATCGCGAGGGTCGACTCTAATACCATTTGTAATGCTCTAGGGTCCAAATCGGATTTAGGCCTAACCCCATTCTGGATAGGCCACACACACGTAGCAACCCGCTTACACTTTCGTCCTCGTTTTGTGCAAGACGGTTAACCAGAGGTTGCTACCATTGGAAGCCCTAGGCTTATATGTTAGTGCTTCTCAAGCTAAACTAGCAAGGTGGGACTAATCCACACCCTCATGTGCACACGCACATATGGGCCATCATGGGCCTAATTCTACAGGGGCTGAGGTGTCACACGGGCCCCGCCTGTTAGTCGTCTTCTTCCTTCCCTTCTTCCTCCTCACACCGGCTGCCATTGCCGCGTCGCCGAGCTCTTCAATCGGCGGTTTCTTTCTCTTTAACTCCCAGGTTAGTGCACCATTAAATGCCCCTCTTCAATCTGCACTCACCTCTGCCCGTTCCCCTGTATTTAATCCCCGCAAACTGCTACCGCGCCGTTTCTAATCCCTTTAACACTGGCGAGGTCGTGCTCGACCGTTACTCCTCCCCACACCTATATAAACCCTACCCGAGCACCCCCTCTTCACCCTGCAACCCATCCTTCCCTCCTCTTCCTTTCTCGTGCGCCCGAGTGCCCCGCATCGCTCCTCCCCCTTTCCAAGCACTGATGGAGCTTCAGTGAACAATTCCGGGAGCCCTCGACCTCCTTGGGCCACGTTGACGCCATATTCATCTTCGTCGTTCCCGTGCGATCATCCTCCGCCCCTCTGCCAAGCAAAGTCACCGCCAGAGTGCCAAGACCGTCGGAGCCGAGCGCCACCACCACTTCCTGCTCGTCGCCAGCTGCCTCAGGCCATCTCCGTGCCCGCGCCAAGGTGCGTTGTAACCGTTGTCTCCTCCTCTCTCTTTTGCACTCGACGCTAGTCGCCGCCATGCACCGGAGCTCCGGCGAGCCCTCGGGCCTAGAGCACCACTGCGCTGGCCATGCCATGTCAGCGGCAGGTGATGTGGCAGCCACATGGTAGCCGTGTGTGTGCCACCTCAGCGGCCATGAGCCACACAAGCTCCACGCCACCTCACTGTCACCTCAGCCACCTCCCCAGTCCATGAACCTTGTCCACCAAAGCCAGTCCCACCTGTCAGTGAAATAAAATCCTTTTCCTATTAAAAATAACTCGGCCGAAAATTTATTTCTCTTGCTAACGTCACCTTGACATCATAAATTCCTTTTTCCATAGAAAAATATTTTAGCTAAAAATCAATTCCCTTGCTGACATCATAAATTGAATTTCAGTACAAAAATAATTTAGAAAATCTTTCTTTTCTTTTTCTTTGGTTTTAAACTTTCAGAAGCCCGTTCTCCTTTATCCTAGCTCTGATTGGACCCTTTTAAATTTCTAAATTCTTCTAAAATCCCAATATACCCATTTCTAGACTCTTTTTGAATAGTTGGAGCTTATTTGAATTTTATTTAAGTTCAGTGGGTTATTTTTACGTGTAGACTACGACGATTCAGAGGAATTCTTCTATGACAATTCTCACCAATTCGTGGAGCAAGGCAAGTTACACACCTTGATCACATTGTTCCTAGTTTGCAAATAAAATTATGTTATTTTAAATTATTCTGCATGCAAATTTGTATCCAACGTATTTCAATCGAGTTTTAAATTTAGTTATTGCCTGTTTGTTAATACCTCCTTTGGCATTGATTCCCATATACCATATCACCCTAAAATAAAACTCTGGTTAGTACACTAGTATAGACTAGAGAAATTTTGTATAAAATGCTTAGACATAATTTTTGTTTTGGGATAACTTTTTCACATAAAATGATAAACTTTTAAAATGTACTTTTGACTTTGGTGAGTCAAGAAAGGTTATGAATTATTTCAAAACAAAATATAAAATCTGGTAAAAAAAATAAAATTTGGTTTAGACTTAAGCAAATGCTTAGGTGGTGGATACTTGTTGGCATGCATTGTGGTTCGGTGACACAATGTTGATTGCCAGGCACAAGGGGTACGTGGTTGGTGCCTAAGTTAAATTAAGGACCGGTCTGTGAGCTATTGCTTGTAGGATCAAGGATACCGACTAGAGGGGGGGTGAATAGGAGGTTTTTAAACTTTTCTTGTTCACTTGATTAATTCTACACAATTTAATCTAGCAAGAATGTAAACCAATTAACCCTATGCAATTCTAGTCAAGAATATAGCAATCCTAGCTCTAGGCAAGCAAATGATCATAATCAAGTAAGTAAACAAGAGCTAAGAGAGAAAATGACACAACCGATGTTTTTACCGTGGTGATCGGAAACTTGCCGGTTTCCCCTAGTCCACGTTGAGGTTAGCCCGGATGAATCGGACCGGCTCCACAAATTGAGCCTAAGCACCTCGATCACTCGTGGTAGCTCTTCCCTGCTCCGGGTAGGTGAGCTCCGACCTTCACAAATCACCGAGTCTTCTCACAAGCTTCTTGAGAAGATCACTGATCCACTCTCCGCCCAATTGTCCAAGTGCCGGCAAGCACTAAGAGTAATAAACCCCGGGCTTCACTTGAATGCAATTCTAGTGCCAAGTGGATCAACTAATGAAATTCTTGCACTAATTGCAAAACCACCTCAATTTAATGCTCAATGAGTGAAAGAGGGTGGAATGAATGCTCTAGTGCTCAACAAATATGCAATAGGTCTCTAACCTTAGCCCTTGTGCAGTGGTGGGGGTATTTATAGCCTCTACCAACTAAAACTAGCCGTTCGACACAATTTCCTGAAAAAATTCAGGTCGAGCAGTATTACCGCCTCCAGGGGCCGGTACTACCGCTACCAAATCTTCACGGCAGAACGGCTATGTCAAAGCTCTGCAGTGACCGTTGGATATGGCGGCGCGGTACTACCGCCGTTGAAACTTGCGGTACTACCTCTCTCCGGTAGTTCCGCAAAGTCGGCGCGGTACTACCGCTCTGGCCGAAATCCAAAAGGTCCCAAATTTGGTGCTCTCTGAAAAAAGCAACCGCTCTGAAACTGGATCTTCCAGACTCCGGAAGTACCGCTCTGAGAAGCGGAACTACCGCAGACAGCGGTAGTTCTGGCGTTGAAATCGCCGGTACTTCCGCTCCAGGAAAATCCAGAATTCATCCGGAGGTGCTATCTGGAAAAAAAACATTCCGCTCAACCTCCGGTTCTTCCGGGCTCCGAAAGTACCGCTCCATAATGCGGTACTACAGCTCGGTGCGGTAGTTCCAGCATTCAAGCCGCCGGTACTTCCGTTCCCGCAAGAGCTCAGGTGCATCCGCGGGCGCTCTCTGGAAAAAATGATCCGCTCGAGAACCGGATATTCCGCTTGCCGGTATTACTGCTTCTGGGTGCGGAACTACCACTTTCCGGTAGTTCCGACGTTCAAAACTGCGGTACTACCGCCCTTCCAGACAGAGCACAGTTTTTGTTTAAAAACGGATTCTTGATGGATGCAAGTTTCTAATGTTGATCCAAATGGCATAAGAAATTTGTATTCAAGCTACTTGCCGAGATCCCTCTTGATGGTACGATTATCTACCCTATAATCTGGTCTTCCACCATTCACCTAAGACCGGTAAAAATCAAAAGGAGATCTTATGCTAAGTATACCTTTGTCTTGAGCCAATTTGGTCTTCATACACATCCTTTGGCTTGCATCTTGTAGCTCATATGTAGACTAACCCTTCGCATGCTCATAAAACACGTTAATCCCGTATTCACATAATTTCATTAATTACCAAAACCATTTTTAGGGTCCTAGATGCTTTCACTGCTACAAAGCCCTTTCGTACTACCACAAGGCTGGTATAGAACAGTTCTGACTAATTAATTTGCAGGTCCCAACCTGAGTCTCGCTGTAGGTTGAAAGTGAGCGTGGCATAAGCTATGAGAAGTTTCATTCGACTTAAGAGGGGATCCCGGTCTGGTGGATTCCTTACTAGGGTGAAATCTTAGTGTTAGCTTGGCTAGGTTGAAGGCTTTATATTGTAAAGGCTTTGTCATGATCTTCTCGCCGTACAGCTAAGGAAGTATGTTAATCGTGTGGCAATATGAGATGATCATATCTTATGGGTAAAACTGTACAACCTCTGCAGAGTGTATAATCTATCCTGAATAGCCGTGCTTACGATCATGGACAAGATGAGTAAAATTTTTCACAGATTAAATTTTGTTTTCAAAATGGTTTACAAAAAACTTATGAATGGATGGAATCCATGAGAGATTAAAAAACGTATGGATAGAATCTATACAAGATCTTTTTGGGAAAGATGGTCTGGGTGGGATGCCCGTTGATAGATTGGTGTGGGGGATGGATCTGTTCTAACGGTATCTATTTTGATTACAATGATATTTTTATTTACTATATTAAACTCGGTAATTTTAATTTATTTATTGTATTTCTTAAATGTTGTTTTATGCTCAAATAACCCTATAAGCCTTCACTTGTTAGCCTAATTCTGTTGCTAGAGGACTACTTCGACTTCGGTAAGGATTAGGACGTATAGACCGCGTCTTACTGTCATTTGCCTGTGGGAATGCTTGTTGGACTTTTTCCGCTTCGGTTTTTCCTTCCGCTGCTTATATTTAATTTTGGCTTATGTGCCGTGATATAAACTTTGGCCATCAGGCCTATATTCAATTAAATAAAGTTTATCATTATGTTTGATATGTACCCTTGTTATTACTATGTACACCAGCTAATACTAAATTAGTGCAATTAACACAAAAATTTTCACGGTTGTTGCTCTGGAAGCCGACACCACCTCCGCCCCCCTCTTCGACTCCGTGCACTGTCGCTACCTCTGCCTCCACCTTCCGCGCGGCCCTCCTTCTCCCCCACCGCCACTTATGCCTCCCTAGCGCCTCTTCACCTATCCAGCGGCGCCGCCACCTCCAACCCCGCAGCCCTCCTCCGCTTCTCCCACACTTGCCCGCCTCCTCCGTTGCCTACCCCTCCTATGCCTCGCCCGCCTCTTTCCTTCTTTCTCACCCGAACAACGCCTCCGCGTCGATCTGCCGCCTCCGGCGGTCTCAATCACCACCGACCATGCCTATCCCCTCCCGGTGTTTGGTAGCACCGTGGCCACCTAGAATTACATTGCCACCAAACCCTATCCCTGTTGTCTCAATTTGCCAAATCTGGCAGCCTCCATCGCCACCAGCTACCTCCTCTGGCTCCTCTCACCTCCCTCTTCCTCCTCTGACCATCTAATTGTGCTGGCTCCTCTGACAACTTCGGCGTCATGAAACCCTAACCGACGTTGTCATCTTCCTCGGTTCCGGTGGGTTTCGCCACCGTCTCTGATGACGATGGCCGGTGTTGACGCGCCTCCTTGGTCTTCACCAAGCTCCTACAAACGCTCCGTCGGCCGCCGCAGCTCGACTAGACACCGATGCCAGCTTAATGTGATGCCGATGAGGGTGGCCCCATGGCTATGCTGACGTCACCTCCAATGTGGCGTCAAGCGCTCTGAAGCACGATGGCCACCCCGAGACGGCCACAATATCTACAACTATGGCTACGACGAGCTCCTACAATCCTCTGCTTCTTCTCCTCTTTATCAGTGCATAGATAAATGCTATTTTACTCCATACCTATCGTAGCGAAAGCAACCTGTGACGATGGCAATGGTGATGGACTACTCACTTTCAGCACTTCAATCTAGCTAAACAAAGAGAAGGCGTAAGTTAACATGCCATTTAAGAAGTTCACATGGATTTTTTTCTCCACTTCAGATCTATGGACATTAATTTGGTGAATTTAGTGTAATAGGTATTCTTTCAATCATTATTTCCATGTACTGATCTGGACACTACCATGTAGAATTTGATTCACCGTGTTGTTAATTAGCCAAAAAATAATTCTGAAACCTAAGGCAATGACAACATAAGTGTAGCCTCGACGGCCTTCACCATCGAGTCTGTGGCCTTGGCGGCTGTAAAGGGTAAAATTCACTAATTTTGTTACTTATTTCATGTGTGGTTGGGTTGTAAAAGATGGAAATTTTATCTTTCTATTGGTAGTTTCATATGTCTCAAAAGAAGATGTAAAATCATTGAATTTGATTATCTGGAAACGACACCTATTCAATTAGTATGCAGTATATTTGCATATATCATGATATGTTCAAACTTTTGTATGATCATGTTGAATTTTCTTACAGATTAAATATGTTAGTGGTTCCTATGATAGTAGGGAAGGATTTGAATTGTTAAACAATGCAATTTCAGATCATGAAACAACAATAAACAACCAGCCAAGAATCTCCCGTAAACTATTTCCTTTCCTAGATATTTTTTGTTCTTCCTTTTTACTTCTTATAATTCTTCCGTATTTTTTGAGCGAGAAACAAATTTGGGACCTGTGACTGCTAATTTATTATTTCATATGTGGGCTATTAGATCACCTGGCAATTGCTTGATAGAATGACTCAACTAAGGAGCTTAATAAGGATTGAGAGAGCTTATTGTGGTTGTTTACATGAATTAGATCACCTGCAGCTGCTAATTACAATTTACAAAGCTTTCTCTGTTTTTTATTAGCACATTTCTCATATTAGAAACATGTCCTCCAAATGGCTATATGTATAGTTCACACTGGTGACATTTCCAAGTTCCTGTTTTAACAATTGAAGCAGATATTCCCATATTTTCCTTCATTAATAAGAAGGCTGTGTAATTTTCTTATACTACCAACTGATGGAAGAATCGACAAAGGATAAATATTAGTAGCTGTAACTTCAGAATAATAATGTGTACCTGTTTGAGTACCTGCTATCATCTAAAAGACTGCTCTCTTATTTGTAGCTGAACTGCTTTGCTCCAGTTGGAATTTGTAGCTCGAGCTAGCTCCCCTACTGTTCAAGTCCTTAAGGCAGCATCATGAAATGAAGCACGAGTGTGTGACTTAGGTAAGCGTTTGAACTGTGATAATTCTGTACAATGCAGGTTGTCTCGAACTAAAGTTCCCAATGCAAGTGTCCTCTATTTATGAAATTCTTGTGTTAGCCACAATTATTTTTTTGTCAATGTTGTAGCCTGTAGATCGAAAGAAATGTGTTAGGTGTAATTATTTGTTGCCTTATTTGAGAAATGAAAGTCAATATTTTAACCTGTAAGTCAATATTTTAACCTGTAGAGATGTGAATTTTAAAGGCACTCATTCTCTCTGGCCCTCCTACACATAGCTATTTCATATGGTAAAAGTGATGCGCTTTGAGGCCACTCAATAGAAGCTAAAAACATGGCTGTATAACGTATATTTAATTTAGGTAAACTAGTGATTAACTTGGATTCCTTGGAATGTCAGAGATTATTTTAAATTTATTGTGATTGTACTGTTCCATGATTTCAATTTTGGTGACTCTGGCTTTGCACCATCACTATAGTTTCAATTTTGGTGGCTCTGCACCATCAGATTATATAGTTTTAATTTTCCTACCTCTGCCTCTGCATCAACTTCCTTTGCACCATCACTATTGTGGTTGTAGCTTTTGATCTTGATTAGCATCGTAAGAAGGGACTCCTAGGTATTTCTTCCTTCGTTTCTTTATGCCATCTTTTCCTTCAAATATTTAATAAGCAGCTAAGGCCAAACATATTCTACTATTCTATTTGTAGTATTCTAAGTGGGGTTACTGGCCTATATGATCGCCACCAAGTAGTTAGAAGAGTTTATGCAATTATTGCTTGAATTTCTATTGATGATTTGCCATTTGATAAGGGTGCAATACGTGAAAAGAATATACTGACAATGAAAGCCATGGAGAGCGATCACCTGCACAACATGGCAACATGCAACACCTCGGTGGCCATGGCATTGGCTAGTAGTGGCAGTGGTATGGTTCTCTTATAAGAACATTTCGTGTAGTTTTTTTAGATCCTGTCACATCGCACAAGCATTCGACTTTCCATATGCCTTCAGGACATTGATCCATCTCTTAACAAGCTTCAAAGATATCAATTAAGAGGTCTCTAGCTCATGGATGCGGGTTCATGATATTGTTATGCAAGGCTGTTATTGAGGTACCTTCCGAAACTATATTGCTATAGACGTCTAAACAATTCACAAAGAACTAACCTGGCTTAGCTTTTACATCAGTAACTAACTACATCTCAATAAGAAAAGCAAATTAGCCATAGAAATCTATTCTTGATGTTTGAAAGTCAGTTGTGTCTAGGTCTGATAGACTCATATGCAAGAAACAGAGCCATGATCTTATCATGGTGTTTTTCTTTCCCACCCTTCTATTTGTTCCTTTTTTTTCTCTCTCATGTATACTTAGGACTTGCATGTGAGCTGTTCATTTGTTATGTTTCTATTTTGAAATAAACCTGAATAATGCAGAGCATAGGAATGAGTTTGGCTCTTGTATGTGAAATTTGTAGAAGAAACTGAGCTCACAAATTCATATGGCCAATCTAAATAATGCATGTATTTGGATTCATATTTGTCAACAAAATTACTCGCATATTCATAATAATAAAAATGTTTAAATATGTATATTGAAAATACTGTCGATCAGGTAAAAGAGAACGCAAGTACATGGTGACATTTTTTTACTGGAGGGCGCAGCAGAATTTGGATTTTCTCTTTGGAAAACTGATTGCGCCTTCTTTGTGGGAAGGCGCCTTTTGCTTTCAACCATCAAGAGGGCGTCGTCACAAACCGCAAAACAACGCAGCAAAGCTCCCAACCAGCCCCTGGGAATCCTACCGCCCTCTCCCCTCGCTGCGCCGCCGATGAGCTCCTCGGCGAAACCCCCTCCCTTCGAGCACCTTCCCACTCCGCCTCTGCCTCCCCCTCAGTCTGCCGCCTCAGGCGGTCAGGCCTCCCTCTCCTCCCCACCAAAACCTACCCCCCAATCACCACCGTGCCATCCCGGAAAGCCTCGGCGGCTACCCCTGCCGCCGCCACCACCGCGCCATCCCGAAGGGCCTCGGGGGCTACTACCACCACCGCGCCATCCCGAAAGGCCTCAGTGGCCACCACTACCGCCCCGTTCCGAAATACCTCGGGGACTACCACCATTGCGGCGCCATACCGAAACCCCTCGGGGGCCACCGCCGCCACTGTTGTGGCTTCCCGAAACACCTCGGGGCCTACTAGCACCACTGCGGCTTTGTCCCTTAACCCCTCCGCGGCCATCGCCACCGCCACCGCGGTGTCCCGGATCCCGTTGGTTGCCATCGTCGCCGCAGCGTCCCAGAATCCCTTGTGGGCCACCACCACCGCCACCGCCGCTGCTACGGGAAGCTGCGCGCCCCGGGCCGCCCCCACTCGCTCGGAGGACTACACACCCCGGATGGGGCTGGAGTTCGAGTCAGAGCACAAGGCGTACGAGTTCTACCGCTACTATGGCTGGAAGGTTGGGTTCAACGTCTGGAAGGAAGGAGTACGCCAACAAGAGCAAGAAGACCGGGGAGATCACCTCTCGCAAGTTCGCCTGCTCCCGCGAGGGCTATAGGGCCAACGTCAAGCGGGGCAACCACACGTTGGTGCCGATGCCCGACTCGAGGACGGGCTGCAACGCCCATCTCATCATTCGGCGCAAGAAGCCTGGTGCCAAGTTGGAGGTCTATTCCTTCTAGCTGTGGCACAACCATCCACTCTTCGCCACATAATGCATGCCGAGTCCTTTCCAGTGGACAACGTTGCCTGATGTTGTTCCACCTCCGGATTTTTTGGTCAATGGGAGTGAACCTGAAGGAAAGAATTCTACTGAAGGGAGCAATGCTGTGTGTGCAGGGGAAGGGCGGCAGCGGCCCCTACGGACTAGGAGGCAGTGGGAGATGAAGTATGGAGAGGCTGGCGCTTTGTTGAACTACTTCCAAAAACAATCTCTGGCAGATCCCTCGTTCTACCATGCTGTGCAGTTGGATGTTGAGGATAAAGTGGCAAATATTTTCTGGGCAGATGCAAGGATGATTATTGACTACAGTCAGTTCGGTGATGTTGCTGCATTTGACGTGGTGTCTAGAAATAGTATCAGCATCCGTCATTTTGCCTCTTTTGTTGGCTGTAGCAATTTTGGTGAGCCTATTGTTTTCGGACTGGCACTCATGTATGACGAGACTGCTGAGTCTTTCCAGTGGCTGTTTGAGACATTCCTGCATGCAATGCCTGGACAAGCGCCAAAGACTTTCTTTTCACATCAAGATGCGGTTATAGCAAAGGCCGTTTCGTTAGTGATGCCTGACACAAGTCATGCTATATGTGTGTGGCACCTAAAGCATACTGCAACCAGGAATGTAAATCAACTTGTTAGAGTTGATTGCGATTTCATCAAGGAATTTAAGGCATGCATCTATGAGTATGAGGAGGAGATGGAATTTCTCATCTTCTTGGGATGCTATGATCAATAAGTATGACCTTCGTGACAACGTATGGTTGCAAAAGTTATTTGAAGAAAAGAAAAGTGGGCTAGACCCTATGTAAATGGTTTCTTTTCAGCTGGGATGAAGGGCACACGGTTGAATGAGCGCATTCTGATGTGTGGGATCATTTGAGAGCTGAGGTAGATATTATTTTGTTCTTGAGGCATCTTCAGAAAGTGATCAATGATAGGCGGTACAAAGAATTGGAGGTTGAGTATAGTTCAAGGTTGAAGTTGCCTTACTTCAAAATTAGAGCTCCTATTCTGACACAAGCTTCTGAGGCCTATACCAACACGATCTTTCAGCTTTTCCAAGAAGAATACGACGAGTTCCAGTCAGCTTACATTGTGAACCATGATGAAAGTGGCCCCTGTCGTGAATATGTTGTTTCAGTTGTTGAGAAAGAAAATCAATATACAGTTTACGGAAACTCTACAGAGCAGACTGTTTCATGCTAATGTAGGAAGTTTGAGACAAATGGCTTCTTGTGTAGCCATGCACTGAAAATTCTAGATGCTTTGGATATAAAGTATCTACCAGATAGATACATCATGAAGCGCTGGACCAAATATGCAAGGTGTTTGACCTCACCAGAGGTTCTGGGTGAAACAGTTCAAGCAGACAAATCAATGGAATTTTCTAGTCGCTATCAGTACATGTGCCCAAAATATGTTAGGCTTGTTGCTCGAGCATCAGAATGTGAGGAATCCTACAGAGTACTAGACCAATGTTGGGTAGAACATGGAAAGAAAGTTGAAGAAATCCTACAGAAACAAACCAGCATTGGTACATCTGCAACTCAACCTGATGTTGAAAATCTTAAGATATCCTTAGCTTCTATCACAAATGGCACTGAATCAGAAAATGTCCTGGACAAATCAAGCAGCACAACAGCAAAAGAATCAAAGAAGAAAGGCCAGAAAAGTAATACACACCCAGGAAATTGCATTGAAAAAGGTTTGCGAAAGAAGCAGAAAGTGCACTCAGAACAACCTGCAATGCAGTATGCTCTGTTAGATGCTTCTGCCCAATCTGGAAATGCTATGTTTCAGGTAATTTTCCATTTTTTTTCATTTTAGTTGTGGTGTCAGGATGTCCATTTTATAATCATAAGTTTGAATATATGCCTCTTGTTAATTTTGGACCTATGCCGTTTGGATCCCTCATGTAGAAAGTTTATTATTGGCTGCAGGAAATTATATAAACTTCTCTGCTGTCCTGGGATTCTTTCTGTTTCAGATCACATGTTTCTCTGCAGAGCAATTGTTGGACAAAGTTTATGCCATGCATCTTATAAGTTTCACTGCTGTGCTGAGATGATGCTGTGTTAGTGTTTGCGTTATTACTTTGAAGTGTAAGAAGCTATTGTGTGGCTCGTGTGAGTAAAATTTCTGTCTACATTATATATTGGTAGCTGAGGACTGCATTAGTAGGTGTATTGGACTCAAGAATCTAACTTTCCAACTTTGCATTTATCTCATCTCATGCTGCACAGTGTTAGTGCTTCTTAGTGCAATCAATATTCATAACAATTTGCAACATGCAGGGCTTGGAGGCTCTTCCTAACATGTCCCCAGTGGGTAGCCAAGCTCCAGCCTATAAAGCTTACAGGGTATGAAGTTATGTTGTATGAATTGCTTCCCTGCAACATTTGTGTGCTTTTGGTCATCTTGTATCGAATATTTATTTATTTCTTTTGGTCCAGGGGATTGGCCTTTCAAGTCCTACTGCACCAATCAACTATGAAGGAATGCACTCTGGCATAAATCCCACATTCACTCCGGTATCAAGAGTACTTTTGATTGAATCCATCATGCCAATTCTGGCCAGCCTATTGAGTATTGAAAATTTTAATAGTGCAAGTGTCACCTTTTCAGGAACTAGGTTTTGTCACCTATCACACTTCTCAGGCGTCAAGTAACAGCCAGCACAACCAGGTAAATGATATTAGGATATGCGGTTGCCTCTTTACCCCCTCATGTTTTTTTCTTTTGCATGTACATTTGTTTAATTTTGTCGCTTCTTTCTCAGTCCTATGAGCACTTAGGCACAAAATCAGCTGAGTTCACCAATCTGCATTGTTCATCTGTAGACCTTGTAGAAATCATTGTCTACTTGATGGCACCCCACATCTCTCTTTGGAGCACAATTAATGGGATATGTGAGCTCCCTCTGGCATATTGAAGGCTTCTTATGATGTCTACATGTCGTCCATGAACTGCATATGGCAATGAGCAGCTGCACAAATGGGGTTATACATCATTGGTATGCAGCATTTCACTTGCCACAATCAACTGTAGTCGCTCTATTGTTGCTAGCAACCTGAGTTGCTTGTTATTTATTGTAGTTTGCAAATTGGTATTAGGAGCATCGCTATATCTTTAGCTTAGCCTGTAGGAGTGTGTGTGCGCGCGCGCGCGCGCGCGCGTGCGTGCGTGTGTGTTGAGTCACGGAGAAACCCCTTAAATATGGAACCGAAACCACCTTCTCCCAACTTTTCTGAGAAGTTTTTAGTTGCATGCTGCAAATCAATATATCTAAATGCAACAACTCCACTTCCTCCTTGAACGTTATTGAGTGTGCAACTATACCTCTTCCTCTTGTTTATCCAAATCATTAGTACGAGTGCCAGCAAAACCAAAATAGCAAAGCTTAAACCAAGGACAATGGCAACGATCATTTCTCTTGTTTTCCTTTTCAAACTTTGCTATTCTTGCTCAGCAAGGCGAAGGTAAAGAATTCCTCCATTAGTATCAGAACACAGCTGCTGTTTTACATTCAGTAATTCTTCATGCCAGACCAAGCAGCCACCACTGCCATAGGAATATACAGTACAAGAGCAATTACTTAAGCAAACTACTGCACATTTGTCTGCACTTTTAGCAGCTTCGATGCTGCGGCCATTTTGAGTCAATCTAATACATGGTATAGAATAGAACCTGTCAGTCGAACTTGCTGTGCTTTTGTTGCTAACACAGTCTAATGGAGTTGTTCTCATGCACCCACCTGTTCGTTCCCAATCCTTTGGTGATCTTATAGAGAAACCTTTCATGCACTTGCAGAACAGAAGAGTATTATCATTACATGTTGTGAAAGGTCCACAAACAGCCAAGACATCACATTGAACTTTGGGTTGGCGTAGGTCATTACCCAATCCTGTGAGTCCTCAAGCCAAACAAACGTCTTTGTTCGACCTGAGACTTCCAACAGATGATGGACAATTATTTTCTCGTCTAGTCAGTTATATGTGAAGTACTTCTCTTGGTCATTGTTGACAAATGTAAAATTGAAAATAAAGGGGGCTGCCATCTCTGGCACCAAGGCTAAGTATTGTCTGTTCCATACCCCACTCGATCAATATGTTATGGACAAGTTCAACAGTGTGAAGATGTATTGATTAGCACCACTTGGGTCTAACTCCTCACAGTATTTGCCAGGAGCCAGGTCAATCAAATTCTTCCTAGAAACCAGACGGCGATTCAGACCAGTGAACTTGTTCCAACCAAGTTTTGCACTAGGGAGGAAAGTATCTGTGGCGTAGTCAAAGCTCTGCCACAACACATCTGATGAATTTTGAGGAATTCTGTAGGATGAGGTTTCCATTGTTCGGTACCATAGCAATGGTGTTGTTGGTTCTGGTATTTGTTTGGGTGGACCAGATGATGGATTTGGTGGCTTGGTTTGAGATGACAAGGTTGCCATCACCGGAGATTGTGAGCTCTGATGTGGTGGGTTCTGTGACTGGGTTTTCACCCTTCGCGGCCCATACTGGAGTTAGTTTGGGGACTTTGTTGTACCATATGCCTAGGTACCAGTTCAGGGTATCGTGGGAGGACTTGCTGCCAGTCTGGAAGAAGCCCAGTGCGCTATTGCTGGAGACGATCCTATCGTTGCCAACAAGTGCTTGCCCAGATGTGATGGTGTCCATGGCAGCGCAACATGGAGGGATATGTACTGGCAAAGAGAAATCCGAAAAGGGTGAGGAAGAGAGGCATGCTGAACAACTGGTAGAGCTGGCACAATAAGGAAGTGTGGATTGGATGATAAGTGTTGGTTGGCAATGAGGAGTACATAATACACTGGGCAACACAAAGATCATGGTAAAGTCAAGCACTCCACTCTACATTGGTTCTCGGTCAAGTGGCGTGATATCAATGCTGGAATCCATTACTTGCTGGAAACAGGTGAAAATGGTAAGCATTTTTAATAATTCTGATTGTTAGTTGTCTGTATGACTTCACATGCTGCGAAGTATATGAAAAACAGTGGCTAATTATTGTAATAGTTGATGGATAAGTAGACTAACCAGTGCACCTTTTTCTCTTTTGTTGACCTTTTCAGAGATTGTGCTTTCATACTCGCAAACTTGCACTGGTGATTGCATTTGTGAACCAGGGAGTAACTCTCACCACGTCATGTTTGCTGCTGTAAGAGAATATAGAATTGTGGTGTGGCTGGGCGGAACACAGGCATGTTCAGAAGGCTCAAATCGGCTGCAAGACAATGGAGGTAAATAATGAATAATTTTGCAACTGGGTTTTGGACGACCCTGATTATAATATCATGTCGCGCCAGTGCCTAATCACGAGTACTTTGAGTTGATACCATCGACTTGCTCTGACCTTTTTTCCAGAGGTCACTTTCATGTTTTGTAGGGGGCAATTCTGTCAAGCTCTGCTATTTGTTCAGTATGCCACTTGATCTTTGTCAGCCCAATAATCGGTTGAATTGTGATCTGAAACTGATGGAATACGTGGGTAGCCTATGGCAGATTGAAAGGCTTCTATTTTGCCTGCAGTCTGCATCTCGCCCAGCAATTGTCGTTGGAGTAGAGAATGGCAGCCACTCAAACGAGCTTATCCGTCATTAGTATTCAGTATTCACCATACAAACATGGCACGATCAGCTGTAATTTCTTGCAGTTCGGTTAGTTTGTGCCATGATCTGTAGTAACTGTTTAGCCTAGCTTGGAGAATGTGTGTATCCGTAGGCCAGCAGCTAGGCTGCTGCCTTTGTTTGTCAGGGAACATTTCCGTCCCATATATATGCCGTGTATGCATAATATGAGCAAACCTAAAATTTGATCATCTTCGATATAAACCATGCTGAATGGAAATTTAGATAGATGTGAGCAGAGCAAATAGTAGAACTACTTGGAAAATTGACGAGACAGTAAACTACTTCTGCACAAAACAATGGAAGATGCAGATAAAATCCTAGGGGCTCCACGTCGCTGAATCATCGATACCAGTTATGTTAATTTCACAGTTGACAACTAAATTGACAAGTCTCTGGGTAGATAGAAAAACCTTACAAGCACTAAGGTTATTTGTAAGACGCTACGTACTATCTGGTACAGTGTCCGGAGCCTTAACTAGATTCTTTACAGGTAACAGTAACTCCACAATACACAGCCTCAACAATTGAATGCACTTAGCAACTTAGTTCTTCCAATTACCACAGAGATATTACCTGTTACAGACATTAAGTTTATTTAGAAATTGGCAAGGTAAATTATAATGTCCTCATGGATTCTCGAAAATACTGCTCATGTACATAAAAATTTGGTGTAAAACTGAAGATCATAGTCATGTCAAAAGTGAGCCTCCTGTGAAAGCATGAAGTAATCTTGGCATTGGAGGCATGTCAGGTTCAAATAGACCCTCAAGAAATTGCACCACCTCACCCATTGTTGGTCGATCAAACTCATTATCTTGGATACACCAACATGCAACTTTTAGCGCTCTTTCAACCTCCTTCAGGTTCACATCACCATGTAATTTCGCATCCACGAGACTCCCAACGTCTCCATCAAGAAGATTATGTGCAGCTTGCACAGGAAAACAGACGGCACCAACGTCACTAGAAGATTCATTACTTAAGTTCCTCCTTCCTGATATGATTTCAAACAAAACCATCCCATAACTGTAACCATCTACTTTTGATGTGATTTCTGTACCGCTAATCCGTTCAGGAGCGAGGTATCCTACTGTTCCTCTCATTGTAGTCAAGGCTCGGCTAAAATCCCTTCCCAAAAGCTTCGCCATCCCAAAATCTGCGATTTTAGGAACGAATGATGCATCAAGAAGTATGTTCTCAGGCTTAATATCACAATGTATAATGCAATCTCGGCAATTCTCGTGCAAGTAGGCTAGTCCTCTAGCCACTCCAAGAGCTATTTGATACCTAATAGTCCATTTCAAGACTGTAGTGTTACTCTGAAAAAGATGGATATCAAGAGAACGATTTGGCATGTGTTCGTAGACTAGTAACCTCTTATCCCCTCGCAACAGAAGCCAATCAATTTCACTAAATTGATATGCTGGATCATTCCAATCGAACTCACTTCAGCTCTAAATTGTTTTTCTCCTTGACGAGCATTGTCAAGCCTCTTCACGGCTATGGTAGTGGAGTCACTCAGGAACCCCCTAAATACAGAACCAAAACCGCCTCCCCCTATCTGCTCTGAAAAATGCTTAGTTACACGTTGCAAATCACCATATATATCTAAATGCAATGATCCCAATGCCACCCTGAGCATTATCCAGTGTGCTGGTAGACCACTTCCATCTCCCCCTCCAAATCATTAATAGCAAGATCAAACCCAAAGCGGCAACGCTTGCACCAATGACAACACCAATAGTTTTTCCAGTACTCTTACTGCTTTTCCAAACTTTCACCTCTTTCGCGGCAAGGCGAAGATAGAGCATTTCTCCATTAGCATCAGCAATATCATCATCATATTGTTGTTTTGCATTAAGCAACTCGCCATGCCTAACCCACTCTAACTTGTTTGGAATAAAAGACTTGTTGTTGTTACTTCAATTATATCTTATATCAAACTAATATGGAATAAAGACAATGTACCAAATTATAGGCATAAAGAGCGTACATACACAATAATTTTGTATACAGAAATTGAAACAATGCTGAAACGCTATATCAACCGCTACAACTTGTGTGATCATCTAATACTAGTATACTACCACGCTACAACTTGTGTATCATCTACTACTACTACAATGGCCGATACAACTTGTACATCATCTAATACCACCACAACTTGTATATCATCTAATACCACCTCAATAGCCGCTACAACTTGTATATCATCTAATACCACTAAAATAGTGACCACTACCAACACAGTAGTATCTGTTATTTCCGCTATAGAGTCCGCTATATTTTAATACACTATTTTTGTACCGCTACACCGTCGCGGTAGTGTCTACCGCGGCCTCCCGCTATTTAGTACACTGTCTACAGTAGACGCCGAGAAAAAGAGTGTCCATCTTCGGACTTCGGAGCCGCACAGGTCCATGCAATACGGTATTTTGAGTGTTGCTATCTACGTGCGTACACAAGGTTGGGTCCTGTGGTCTCGAGAGCATCCAGATCGGCCGAGACTAGTTGGGTTTCCCAAATAAATAGTTAGCTTTCCTTTCCTAGTACTAGATATGATATTAGGAGAGTTTTTACTATCCTTAAAAGGTATCAGGAGGTACCGGTATTTCGTAACCAAATTACATATAAATTCTTAGTACCTATCTAGGTACCATCTAGTATCTCCTGGTACCTTTTCCAGGATGGTAAAAATTCTCTGATATTAGAGATTTGTCTCCTTTTAGTTAAGATATGCTATTAGAGATGGATTATTCGGTTTAGCCATATATGGGCTGCCGCATGATTGGAAGAAATCAAGAAGTTATTTCCTCTTCACCTCTACTGGGTGTGCCCTGCCGGTGCACTGCTCATCTGCTCCTGGGTGCGCCCTGCTGGCGCACTGCTCATCTGCCGGCTGGCGCCTTCATCACGCCGCCGGCAATTCAAACCCCATCCTCCCACTTCACACTCTTATAATCTTTGCCAGTTGAATCCGGTTCACAACAGTGTTTCTCTACATAGTTCCAAACTAAAAGAGTGAGTGATCATGCATGAGCGTCCAAACAATTGCTATATGTATTACACAACAATATATACTGAAGAATACAATTTAGCCTAGTGATCTCACAACAAAAGTTGGCTGATAAGCTTAGCAGCCTTAGCAAGCTTGGCTAATAAATTTCACATTCACATTTATTTAGACGAATCTGGTATTTGCATGTAAACCATGTTGTAGAACAATTCTATGAACCATGCACGCAAGATAATGAAAAATCAATGGCAGTGAACAACTTTCTTTGAAAGCGAAGGGGTCAAGCTTCCAGGAGAAAAAAGAAACAAGGAAAGTCGTAGGCTCTATATTGTTATGGATTAAGCAGTGATAGCTGCAGTATTAATTTCACTAATTGACATTTTAATCTATACACAAAATGTAGCTTACATTACACAACTGGCAAATTTGTATATAAGACAAGATAAATTAAATTCCTATCACTGATTATGTAAGGCTCCGTTCAAATCCAAATGTTTGTTGTAAAAAAAGATTAGATGCAAGTAGAACTAGAGCTTCCTGCGATAGCTTCAAGTAGTCTTGGCATTGGAGGCATGTCAAGTTCAAATAAACCCTCAAGAATATGAACCACTTCACCCATCGTAGGTCGATCAAACTCATCATCTTGAAGGCACCAACAAGCAACCTTACAAGCTCTTTCAGCCTCCTTTAGATTGAAATCACCATGTAATTTGTGATCTACCAAGCTTCCCACATCTCCTTCGAGAAGCTTACGCACGACTTGTACAGGGAAATAAACAGCATCATGACCACTAGCGGTAGATTCTCCATCCGAGTTCCTCCTTCCCGAAACAATTTCCAACAAAACCATCCCATAGCCATAAACATCAACTTTTGATGTGATAGCCGTTCCACTGATCCATTCAGGTGCGAGATATCCTATAGTTCCTCTCATTGTAGTCAAAACTCGGCTAAAATCTCTTCCTAAAAACTTTGCCATTCCGAAGTCTGCAATTTTGGGAATGAATGATCCATTGAGAAGTATGTTTTGAGGTTTAATATCACAGTGTATAATGCAGTCTCGACAGTTCTCATGCAAGTAGGCTAGTCCTCTAGCAACTCCAAGAGCTATTTGATATCTAACATTCCAATTCAAGATTTGAGCATCACTTGGGAATAGATGGGTATCAAGGGAACGGTTAGGCATATATTCATAAACAAGCAGTTTGCTATCACTTGTGCAACAGAAGCCAACTAGTTTAATTAAATTTATATGTTGGATAAGTCCAATTGAGCTCACTTCAGCTCTGAACTGCTTCTCCCCTTGATGTGCACCATCAAGCTTTTTCACTGCTATGGTTGTTGAGTCACGGAGAAATCCCTTAAATACAGAACCAAAACCGCCTTCTCCCAACTTTTCTGAGAAGTTTTTAGTTGCACGCTGCAAATCAATATATCTAAATGCAACAATTCCATTCCCTCCTTGAACTTCATTAAGTGTGCAACTATATCTCTTCCTCTTGTTCCACCAAATCATGAGTGCCAGCGAAACCAAAATGGCAAAGCTTAAACCAAGGACAATGGCAATGATCATTCCTCTTGTTTTCTTTTTCAAACTTTGCTCCTCTTTCTCAGCAAGGCGAAGGTAAAGAATTCCTCCATTAGTGTCAGAACACAGCTGCTGTTTTACATTGAGTAATTCTTCGTGCCAGACCAAGCAGCCACCAGTGCCATAGGAATATGCAGTACAAGAGCAATTACTTAAGCAAACTACTGCACATTTGTCTGCACTTGTAGCAGCTTCGATGCTGCGGCCATTTTGAGGCAATCTAACACATGGTATAGAATCGAACTTGTCAGTCGAACTTGCTGTCCTTTTGTTGCTAACACAGTCTAATGGAGTGTCTCTCATGCACCCACCCGTTCGGTCATCTAGTTCCCAATCCTTTGGTGATCTTATGGAGAAACCTTTCATGCACTCGCAGAACTGGAAAATGTTGCCATTACAAGTTGTGAAAGGCCCACAAAAAGCCAAGATATCACATTGATCTTTGGGTTCGCCGTAGGTCATTTCCCAATCCTGTGAGTCCTCACGCCAAAAGAACCCCTCTGCTCGACCTGAGACTTGCAACTGAAAATGGGCAATTCCTTTCTCGTCTAGTGAGTTGTATGTGAAGTACTTCTCTTGGTCATTGTTGACGAATGTAAAATGGAAAATAGAGGAGCCTGCCATCTCTGGCACCAAGTCAAAGTATTGTCCGTTCCATACCCCACTCGACCAATATGGTATGGACGAGTTCAACAGTGTCAAGATGAATTGATTAGCACCACTTGGGTCGAACTCAAGACAGTATTTGCCAGGAGCCAGATCAATGAAATTCTTCCTAGAAACCAGACGGCGATTCAGCCCAGTGACCTTATTCCAACCAAGTTTTGCACCAGGGAGGAAAGTATCTGTGGGGTAGTCAAAGCTCTGCCACAACACATCTGATGAGTTTGAGGAATTCTGTAGGACAAGGTTTCCATTGTTCAGTAGCATAGCAATGGTGTTGTTGGTTCTGGTATTTGTTTGGGTGGACCAGGTGATGGATTTGGTTGCTTGGTTTGAGATGACAAGGTTGCCATCACCGGAGATTGTGAGCTCTGATGTGGTGGGGTCTGTGATCGGGTTATCCCCGTTGGCGGTCCAAACCGGAGTTAGCTTGGGGACCGTGTTGAACCATATGCCGAGGTACCAGTTCAGGGTGTTGTGGGAGGACTTACTGCCGGTTTGGAAGAAGCCGAGCGTGAACTTGGCGTTGCTGGAGATAAGCCTGTCGTCGCCGGTGAGTGCATGACCTGGTGAGATGGTGTCCGTGGCAGCAGAATATTGAAGAATGTGTAGGGAGAGGAGGATCGCGGAGAGGGTGTGGAGGAGATGCATGACGAGAGAACCAAAACAACAGTGTCCGTGGGAGAAGTGGCTAAGCTACCTAGCTAGCTAGGACTAGTAGTAACTAGTACTAGGAACTAAGAAGGACGCTGATATGCTGACTGCAAAGTGCTGCTGCTGCTTTAACCCATGGAGCAGGGTAATGGCACCGTAGTGGTCAATTCGGATTAGGAAAGTTCTGTTACTCATTCTTTACCAATGCCCAATTTGTTACGTGGTTAGTAGGGGTGGAAACGGATCGGATACGGTCGAATAGTCTCAAATACGAATATAAATTCATATTTTTAAAACGAATACGAATACAAATTCGAATATTCTCAAATATGGATACGAATTTTCTCGAATACGGATATTTTCGAATACAGATTTTCTCAGATACGAATATTGGATAAAATGGATTCCTAGCGATTTTGCTGATTTTTCACTGGTTTTTGACCGGTTACCGGTTTTAAACCACCTAAATTCAAATTTTGAATCACAAAATTTGTAAGGATTTTTCATGGGTTCTAGAAACGGATTGAATACGAATCGAATAGTCTCGAATATGAATACGGATACGAATATTCTCGAATACGAACGCAAATACGAATACTCTCAAATATGGATACGAATATTCTCGAATACGAATATGAATATTTTCGAATACAGATTTTGCTCATCACATTCGTATTTTTTTGAATACGAATATCGAATAAAACGAATTATTCGTCACTGTTTTCCACCCCTAGTGGTTGGCGACCCACCGGCGAGAAAGGCACGGCATTTACTGTGTGGCCTGGTTCATAAAGATCATACAAGTGCTTGTCGTCTCATTGATTATTACAGGAAGTTCTACTCAACCTGGTTCATAAAGGTCATACAAGTGCATGTCGTCTCATTGATTATTACAGGGAGTTATACTCAACCTGGTTCATAAAGGTCATACAAGTGCTTGTCGTTTCATTGATTATTACAGGAGGTTCTATTCAACGCTAAACGGCTTCCTTATAAAAGAAAAGATAATATGCCTATGTAGTAAACGATCTAGAGTTCTTTTTTGCTTTGATAATGTTCAACAAGCAATGATGAGTACGAAAATCGTACTCCATAAGACTTTATAGTAAAGTTATATAGTATATAAACTGAGTCTAAGATGGTTGTCAATTTATTTTTGTTTTCAAAAAACCTACTTTTATTTGAGATAACAGATAATATATTGCAAGTGGAAGTTGTAAATACAGTTGACATTTGATTAAAGTAACAAGTATCACAACTGGCTCTTCCATAGCCACAAGCAACGACTTTCACATACTCGTGACCAAGTTTCAAAAGGGAATTCCTCCTATTCCCAACCAAGTTTTGAAATCATAAGACTAGCCTTAGCGACATAACTAAACTTTGCCTATGTCCAGGGGACAATTATTCGAAGAGATTTTACACTCTGCAAAGGTTGTATACTTTACCTACAAGATATGAACAATATGGTTGTCACTAGATCATAACAAGGCCTTTATATTGTTTGATTCCAACCTTACTTTGCCTGATGAATTTTAGCCCTTAGGAGTCAGTTCACATTGAACCCTGTGGAATTCATGTTGTGTTGACGATTTTAGCCCCATACACTTACTGCGATGGGAACCACCTCGGGTCCTGACTGGCACTCGCACTACTCTGATCTACCATGTATGCAAGATTAGGCCCAAACAACTTATTATGCTAGAGCCTTCCCATAAAGACGCTGGTGGTTGTATGAAAGGCTTAGATCAACAACATATAACTTCACGGTCCTTAATTGACTTGAGCGAGAGTCTCCAACCAACAACCACCACGTATAAGTTCTCTTTTTCACCACAAGTTATGTCTATATAAATTTCCACCATCAAACCAACACGTGCGACTTCCTCTCCCACCACTAGTTATACCAATCTCTCACCCAAGTCAAAATTATAGTTTTCCAGTTTTGTTTTCTAAGGAAAATATTAAGGGTGACCTCACTGGCTCAGCAACATAACCATCCTATATTTTTAAAGTGTAGTTATCTGATCGTCTAGTATACCAACATCTAGGTAGGGCTAAGCAACTCTATCTTATACTCATTCTAAAATTCCACAATTAGTCAACACCTGTGTCTTTCTCTGGATTGATTGTCGAAGTATCATCGTTATGTCGATATCTAGCGTATAAAGCTAAGTAACACAAATAAATACCAAATAAAATAAAACAGAGGCAAAACTCCAATATGTTTGTAGGTTATGAAATAGTATGATTTTAGAGAATTTTGAGACAAAAATCATTCAATTTGGAGTTCGTATGTAAAAGTTATGGGCTTTCAAAGTTTTGTCGAGAGAGAAAATCCTAGAAAATGAGAAGAAAAGTACTGTGCATGGCTTTTCATTTTGATTTTTCTTTCTGAAGGAAAACCAGGTTTATTGCTCAGTGTGGTTGACAGGTGGGGTCTATCCATTAGGATTTTATTAATTTTTGAAATGGCTGACATGTGGGAGCTACATGTTAGTGACTCCGATTTTAAAACCATTTTAAATACAATTTTGCCTAATTAATCAAACTGGGCCCACATGTTAGTGGATGCTTACTATTAACCAAGTTATTAATGCTAATTAACCTCACCTCATGGGTCCCACCGGTCAAAAAGAGTGACAGGTTTGGTTGATGGCAGTGATGGCCGATCTCATTGCCGAGGTCGCCGGCGGGAGGGAGTGACGGAGGGGCGCGAGTGGCCTTAGAAATGGGTAGTGAAGTCCATCGCAAACCTCTGGAGGCTGGTGGCGGGGCTTGGAGTTAACCGAAGCTGGGTCCGCGGTGCTTGGTGGAGCCACAGCGGCGATGACGACAACTTTGCTTTGGCCAAAGCGAGTAGTGCATGAGCATCAACGGATCACTAGGAGGATAATAGAGGGGATGGCAATGGAGGAGTGGTGCTGAGGTGGTCGGATGGCAACAAGCAGCCACGATAGTGATGGCGCGCACGACGACATGTCCCCACGGTGGTGCTCAGCTGAAACCAAGGGTAAGGATGAGTTTAGGGAGACGAGGGGATGTCAATAGTGGCCATGTGAGGTCTGCCGCTTAATGGAGAGGGGGAATAGCTCGGTGAGGGCAGCGGCCAGAGTTGAGGGAAATGGCGTGGGTCCGATGCTTCGCTGGGCAGAACCGCAGAACTCCAATTAAGTGAGCGGTTTAGAGATTGGGTCTAGCCGGCACAAAATGACACGAGCGTCAAGGAGAGGGCTTGCCAGAAATGAGGAGGGCATGACGGGGCATGGTGGTGGGCTGGTGGCGCACACCGGAGATAGAAATGACAGGTGTGTTCCGATTGCTCCATGGGAAGAGAGACTTTGCCAAGAGAAGGAATAGAAACGGCATGCTACAGGGAAGATGATGGCGCGCTTGAGCGGCCTTAAATTGGGCTGAGGGCTCAGCATAGCTTGAAGATGTCTTCCTGGCGGCGATGAGAAGATGGCAATCATGGCTCTGGTGAGGATGTGACGGCGGCTTCACGGGCTCCATCGTGCCAATTGCTACGCAATGATGAGGTCTGTAGCGGTGTCATTGGGTCGGAGGCAGGGGCTTTGCAGGCGTGAATGCGTGCACTGTGCTTCACAGGAGGTCAGCTATGGCACAGGCACAAGGTGGAAGAAACACTCTGACGGGTGGACTCCGAGTCCATTGGTTAGTGAGAGAGAAAGAGATGTGAGAGAAGACGGGTGAGTAGGAATACACTTTCACGCTGGGAAGACGGGAAAACAAAAGCTGCTTTGGCATCGATGGCACGTGAGCCAGAGCTGGGTTGAAATATGAATGGGCCAGCCAAGGGGAGAAATTTTGGCCCACAGACGGAATTTGATTTTTGATTAGTTTTCTAATTGATTTAATTGCAGAAATTGAGTTTGAATTTCTAAAATTAGCAAAATAACTCCACAAATTATGAAAATTCTTTTGAGGGGTACTTTGGAATATTTTTAACCCAATTAAATTATTTCCAGCTTCTTTTAGTATTTTAATTAATTTTAGAAATTCATTTGCAGTTGCTGAAAATAGAAAAGCTTCCAATAAATGCTCAACAATTTTGATAATTCACAAAAATGCAGAAAAGGATGATTTGAACATAATTTTAAAGATTTTAAAATTTTGGGATGTAACACATTTTCTCTTCCTCCCTCCTTTCCTTCCCTTGACCCACTTCTCCCTCTCCTCTTTTCCCTCTCCCTCTCTTTGTCTATTGGCCGAGTGCCCTACTCGGCCTTCCCATTCACGCTGTGTCACATGTGCACAGACGACTTGCGCCTGCCACTCCTGTGTTGTGGCGTGCGCCCATGCCTTGGCATCCCACGTGGTCATCACCACATTGTGTGCATGCCCAAGCCACGCTAAGCATGCACGCACCGCACACTGCCCACGCTGCCCTGGGCCACCGCATCTCTCATTGTGTTTGCACATCATTCGCCACCTCTCCATCTACGATTTAAGCTGACAAGCTCCCCTTCTTTCCCCTCACCACTTCTCACTCCCCTCCCAAACATCGCCATAGCCCGCGCTGAGCTTGAGTCGAGCTCAGGGATCCACTGCCATGCGTCGGCCGTGGCCCCGCCGTGATAAATGCATCTTCGGTGAGCTCCTTGCCAAATTGCTCATGTCAAATCATGTGCCTGGTCACCTTCTTCAACCCCCTTATCTGATTTGCTTTTCACAGAAGCTCACTGACGTCGTCGTCTTCCTCACCTCTAGCTTCATTCAACTCATGATGAGTGTAATGTCCCAAAATTTGGATATTAAAAAATGTGAAGATTTTAACACTTTTGAAATGCTTCTGGTTTGCATTTGGAATTTTTTTGGTGTTTCTCCAGTTTTGATTAAGGTTCCCATAAATAATAATACCCACAGATGTAAAGTCCAAATAAAAGATACCAATAATATGAAATTAATTTGAAAATAATACGAATATGAAAAGATTATCCAGCAATTAGGGCAGGAGAATTTTTAGTGTAAAGCATTAATAATATAACACTATATGAAAAAGTGGAAAGTCCAAAACTTTTTGTTGCATTATGTTGATATTCACATTTCATCTGGAATTTTGTTGGGACTTTCGAATTTGATGATATGCAAGATATTAGAAAGGGATATTCTCTGAATAGAAATAATAATTGTGATAATGAAAATATCAACAATAAAATATGAAGACAAACATAAGAACTTAAATTAAAATTTAATTCAATTGAACAAAACCTAAATTTAGTTGAAAGAAATTATGACCGGGAAATTGGTTTGACAAGCAAATTCAAAATTTGGGAAAAGAAAAATACAAAATTATAAATCAATTTCAAACTAAGCTTAAACTCAAGGTCTGAATCAACAATTAGTTCACCCTAAAACTCAAACTCTATTCAAGAATCCACGAACGTAAGTTCAAATTTTATTCGGTAATAAAAACTTAAGTTAACTAAAAATTTGAAGAAAGAAATTATGAATGGGAAATCAAAACTTGGAAAATACTAATCATAAGCCAGCTCCTGATTAATTCTAAAATTCGAACCAAAATTTAAAATTGAATTCAATCGGATACTCAAAACAAATTAAACATATATAAATATCTAGATTTGGGCTAGTCTTTCATCTGTGTTGGCCAATTAGAATTTTGCTTCCTCTTCCTTGGGCCCACAAGCCAACCAGCCCCACTTTCTTTCTTTTCTCCTCCCCTTTTCCTTGCGTTGCTCGGCCAGCGCTGCCAGCCACGCCGGTCGTGCGCCAACACCGGCCTGAGCCGCCTACGTCTCGCGCCCGGCACGCCAGCATGGCACCGTGCCAGCCCCCGCCCCCTCTGCATCGAGCCATGCCTGGCGCCATGGCACCGCGCCGTGCACTCGGCTCCGCCTGCGCCCTGAGCCCGGTCCTATGCGCCGCTCCCGACACAACCGCCGCCGTTCTTGACTTCGAGTTGAAACCACAATTCTTGACACCCCCCCACCCCATGCTCACGTCATCCTGCGCTAGCGCATCGCGTTGCCATCACCTCGCCACGACATCGCCATGCCCTGCTCTACATCGACCGTCCTGTCGCCCGACCGGAGACCATGTCA